>JAHIAM010018570.1:0-14473 GCA_021605205.1 Aegilops longissima
GCCCCGGAGCGTCATTGGTATATGGTGATAAAAAATAAGCATGGATGGGTCATTATGGGGTTTTGGGATCTTGGTCTCGATTACCGGGGGTGGAAGTATTTAAGTGTCGACCGTAATGGCTACCAAAGCATTATCGATGCTAAGTTGGTAGAACACCCGTCGATCAACTCCCCGTTATATCCGGATCCTCTTGGTCGGATCGAGGACGCTCGGATCCTCGGGTTGTGAAGCGGGCTGTTATCTTCTCCAGTCCGGCGTAGTTCTTAAAAATCATAAAATGAGATATTTAACTACGGGAACATGGATCGGACGGTTACAGGATGTTTGCTTACCCAACGAGGATAATTAAGAAAACTCCTTATTGGGTTGACAGGAATCCTCCTCCTCTCCTTTGTACATGGGACAAGATCTTCACCGTTGGTGATCATCCGCCCTTTCGGCCATGGCGGGTGGATCGTCCTCCCGTTGAAGTCCCCATGGGGAGGCCCCCATTGGGCCCTCCCCTCATAATCAGTTGCCATGACTCTGTCATGGTCGTCCATGAGGATAACCTTATTCGGCTCATCAAATAGCGGACATCGGTCATCTTCTCTCCGGGCTCCGGGCGCCCCAAAGCGCTTCTTGGTGGAGCATTCTGAACTCCGGAAGGCCGATCAGCGGGATCCGGCCCGGGCGTCCTCCATGTAAAACCATTCCGAAGGCGTCTTGGCGCCTTCTTTAGGGTTCGACGGTATCGGTCCCGGCGATGCCCATAGCTCGCTCCGCCCACCGATATTTGACCCCTCATGAGAGGGGGAACTAGGCGAATATTCTCTTCCGCCCGAAATGAGCCTCGGGGCGTTAAAGGCCCCGAAGCCCTTGATGTGCAAGATGGGCGGGAGTAGATGGTGCATTGGAGCCGTGAACTCCAAGAGCCCGGAACGGATGGATTGTCTGAGTCCTCTTACTAGATAAGAGATGGCACACCCTCTCCTTTAGAGGGATCGGGGCGCCTCCCTTTCCCTTGGGTGGAAGTCCCCGAAGGAACCATGAAGGTGGAGGAGAAATCCCTTGGCGGAGTATCTAGCTCGTATCGGGTGACATCTCTCCCAATTTCTGGGGGGTGGGGCCAGGAGGAGAGGTGGTGTCCATGATGGAATGGGCTTTGGTCAGGCGCTCCGTGGCTTCAAAAGGGGATGGTGTGACTCGATCTGCCCTTTTATAAGCGACTCCTTTGGCTGGAATATTGTAAAAATACCCTGGCCCGCATTCATTCAAACACATGGAAGATGGCCATTATTGGATGAAGCGAGGGCGCCATTATCGAAGCGGACACTATTGACAAGTATATGGAATTTGGAGAAGAACCCGCCCAAATGCAAGACAATCAGGTCGGACTCATCGTCATTGAACTGGTTTGGGGGCCTTGAGGTGTCGACTGGGGTGGGATGCGGACTATCGCGGGACTCCAAGACTATGAAGATACAAGATTGAAGACTTAGTCCGTGTGGATGGGACTTTCCTTGGCGTGGAAGGCCTTGGCAATCTTGATATGAATCTCCTACCATTGTAACCGACTCGTGTAACCCTAACCTATCCGTGTCTATATAAACCGGAGGTTTTAGTCCGTGGGGCGAACAAAAATCATACCATTAGCTTCTAGGGTTTAGCCTCCCTTAATCTTGGTAGATCTACTCTTGTACTACCCATATCAAATATTAATCAGCGGGGTAGGGTATTACCTCCATCGAGAGGGCCCGAACCTAGGTAAAACATCGTGTCCCTTGTCTCCGACCATCCGCCTAAACCTTGATTCGGGACCCCTACAAGATCCGCTGGTTTTGACAAACACCAATCTTGATGGAAGGTCAACCATGAACATCATAAAGGCATATACATTGCAATGCAAGATGTAAATCTACTATGAGCAAATAATGGTGCTAAAATTACGAACCCAAATGTTATATATCAGGTTTATTATCATTTTTTGGAAAAATACGTTATCCTACTAGAAATAAAATGCACTAACAAATCACAACAAAAATGCATAAGTATAAAAGGAGGAGGGGCTCCTCTGAGCTAGCCAAATTTCAGGGTCTCTTTGATTTACATGATTTCTAAAATGCAAGAGTAGGAAAAACACAAAAAAGTGACATGCCATCTTCAATACTACATGATTAGTATGGATTCTTCACATGAGGTTGGATTAGAAGATTTTTTATTCCATGAAAGCTAGTACAAATGAATCATAATGATAAAACCGTATGGATTATAATCCTATGAATCGAACAACAACATGGAAAAATCATAAAATTAGAATACTCTAAAATATTCCTTTAGGGCTATTTTGATTCAAAAGATTTTCATAGGAATCTTGGAGGATTAGAATCGCATGTTTCCCTATATTGGTTGTTTGATTCATATGATTGAATCCTATATGAGTTTTTCTTAAGTTCCTTTATACTACCTTCTATAGGGATTTTAGTTTATAATTATACGGTTTACAACCCTAAAAAAATCATATCATGTACAATCCTATGAATCAAACAACCCATGTAGGAAAAGTACATATAGTTTACAATCCTATGAGTCAAACAACCCCATGGAAAAATTCATATGGTTTCACGGAGGTTAGGCTGGATTGTAAACCTAAGAAAAAACATTGTTTACAATCATATGATTCAAACCTCATGGGAAAAATTCATTCTTTTAATAAAGGGTGCATTTATTATCTTTGAAAATGTCCGTCAGCGAATACATCACATGATGAGCCATACTCACCCTTGCATACTAGGATGCACACAAATAAAGAACAACCTGGCATAAGTAAAAAAAATGACATATTGCCAATAGTAAAGTCACATGAGACCAACACTATGCCTATATCAAAGGAGGAGGTGGGCGATCTGGCGATTATCTACCATGCATGTTGGATAGAAACCTCAATGCCAACACCTTCAACTCATTACATAAACAACATCTTGAAAATGGTTGGTACTCCTTTGGTAGCATAGACCATGGATAAGCCAATGCCACAATTATAAACCCATAAAGGAGAAGTTTTTTTCCCTTAAAAACAAAATCATTTATACACATCCAAAGTGATGTAATAAGATAGATGCTCCTACCCTTATTAGTGGCAACCTATTTGGTACTTAAATCAAGCCGTTGCCATTGATATTAGGAACACCGGTGGGCAAATCGAATTAGATGCTATTTGGATGACTAACCAACAATGTGCAAACTTGCCGGGAAGAAATGCTTGATTCTCTTGTCATGAGTACCAAAGTTACACATCGTGCTTCCTTGCCAATTTGTGATGAGCGAGGTTGTCTTTAGTAAGCACAACTCCCTCCGAAGTTACCACATGAAAATCTTCATCATTATTGTTACCTTTGATTTCCACATTATTATTATTGTCAACAAGAATCTCGGATTGCCCGAATGCACATTACATAGAGTCAACTATGAATGACTCAAGTGTAGTTAGATTTAAAAAAACACCTTGTCCTAATTCCTATGGATTATGGTTCTCCGGAATTCCTTTGAGAATACTTTTAATCAAAGAATACTTTGGCATTCAAAACCTATTTGAGAAGATTTGTTTTCATACAATGCGTCAAACAAACCAAAATCGGTAAAATTGAAATGAAATAACACTTTAGTCCAATGTTTTTTTCCTACTCCTATGTTTTAAAGTCCTTAAACCACAGGTCCTCATTATGTGATGCATCTTTCTCTTAAACTCAAATCAATGGTTCAAATGCTCCGGCACTCCCGTTTTGATCGAGATCCAAATGCCCGGAGAAGCCGCACAAATTTGCAAAACACAGAGGAATCTTGTTATTATGTCTAGGTCAAGCATCTTGGATCATCGTTGGATCTCGGATCAAGGCTAGGGCTCCTAGAGCACTTGACCTTAGGTTCTCTAGCACTGAAAACTTTCCGAATTTTGTGGGCGGATCAATGGTCTCTAATGAACTCCACGGACCTCGTGCAACTAAGGGACTCTTGAAGGGCATTTGCAAATTTGTTGGAGCATGAGATTCTTGTTCAATCTTACATCCAATGGCTCGGAAGCTCCTGAGCATGGGGCATTCTCTCCTATAGTACCTAATATTGATAGTTTTTTCACCTCATGATCTGAATCGATCTGAGGAAGCCCCCAAAATCAGTCATCCGTTCTTTTCTAAGATCCCGACCTAATTTATGGAGTTGTGTGCTGAAATGTTTGTAACCTCCCTAGATTAGCCGAGTGCTGAATTTCTAGACTTGGTTATTTGGACAATTTCACGTCTAATATGAACACTAAAGCGAATGCAAATCTCATAAAGTGTTTAATATTAAAATTTAAAAGCGAGATGCAAATATCATAGAAGTGTTTATATTAGTTTAAAAGCGGTAGGAAATGTCATAAAGGGTTAATATTAAAATTTAAAAGCGAGTTACAACCTACAAATAGAAGGGCGACCTCGGGGTACAAAGTGGAGTTTCATGTGGAGCGTTATTTTCTGCACCTTCTATCCACATCCATATAAATTGTATGAGCCACAAACCTCAATTTCCTTTAGGCTTACTTTCTCCATCTAATCATCCATATGTGAATAATTTAATCTACACTTTTTTACTAAAGCCATCAATCCATACCACTACAAAATTCATACTAAGCAATACATCATACCAACTTTTCACTATAAGCTATCAACCATAGAACTACCTTCTATCAATCACTACATGTTTGCACCATCGAAATCAACATACAATTTTTACGTGCTAAACATAGAGCAATAGAGAAAATAGAGATATGAGAGGAGAGAGGGGTGGTGTGGGTGTCAAAAGGCGGATCTCGGGTAGGGGTCCCGAACTATCGTCTAAGCGGATGGTAAAGGAGACAAGGGACACGATGTTTTACCCAGGTTGGGCCCTCTCGATGGGGTAAAACCCTACTCTGCGATTAATATTGATGATATGGGTAGTACAGAGTAGATCTACCACGAGATAAGGGAGGCTAAACCCTAGAAGCTAGCCTATGGTATGATTGTTGTCCGTCCTCGGACTAAAACCCTCCGTTTATATACACAGGGAGGGCTAGGGTTACAGTCGGTTACAATGGGAGAGATCTACATATCCGTACCCAACTTGCCCCATGCCAAAAAGTCTCATCCGGACACGGGAAGTATTCAATCTTGTATCTTCATAGTCTAGGAGTCCCCAAAGGTTATAGTCGGCTATCCGGACACCCCTAATCGAGGACTCCTCGGTAGCCTGAACAGGCTTCAATGATGGCCAGTCCGGTTTGGATTGTCTTGGCATTGCAAGCGGGTTCCTCCTCGAATACTTCATAGAAGATTTTGAACACAAGGATAGTGTCCTCTGCAAAATAAGTTCCAAACCGTAGAGAATAATATTTGCACAAATCCAATCTGGGCGTATTCATGCGTGACATCCGCCGAACCTTTATTCAAATCGTTTTCTTGTCCCCCTGGTAGCGTTTAGCGGGGTTTCCTTAGTCTTGTCGAAGCGAGATCGTGTCCCCTTATTGGATTCTCATTAATCGGCGTGGGTAAACCCTGCCCGTTGGCATTCTCCTCTATTGAAGCGAGTCCCAAGCGGTCCGGGGAGGGCCTGGGTATTCAACCTCTTTATAAAGAGACCAAGGCCCTACTCCTTTCTTTCAATCTCAATCAAATCTGCCTCGGTTCCAACACCCAAAGCTCCAGTTGACCGGACCTTCAATGATGTCGCTCGACCTTCAAGGCGGTGGATGCCTTCCTCCGTTCGGAAGAAAGGCGTGCTAAAGCTAAGAGATGCGGGTATCTGGGGAAATCCCATGGCTGCGCTCAAGGCAGGTTATTCCTCCCAAGCCGGTGAGAGTGTGGTGTTGCGTCTCACTTCCTTGAGGCTACTTCCGCGGACCCCTTAATGGAGCTCATGTTTATTATGGGTTGGAATTTCCGACTTGGCTCCGTTCCATCCTCCACATCTCCGTTCATTGTCGTGTTGACCTTCCTCCCATACTCCTCCCCGGTTGTTTAAGACCTTCAAAGTAGAGCGAATATGATCGGGGCAACCGTGGAGTCGGGATGCTTTATAAGCAAAATCTTGGCTCCATGGCCAGGGCTCTTTTCAAGAGGAGTTACTTAGGCAATGAGGGTGGTTTTATTCCAGCCGGGGGCACCAAGTGGGTGGCGCCACCTACCTTTGCTCGGGTCCCCCACCACGGCTGGCGTCATGGGTAAAAGGGTTTAGCGGGGCCGTCAGGATGTGCCCTTGTTGCGGGCGCATTCAAGATCTCCTAGAAAAGAGACATCAATCAGTGTTTGGGTCATGTTGATTCGCCGCCCTTGCCCAAATCCTCCCCCCCCTTGGGAGTTTAATCCGGAGGGACCACAAGCTCTCCAACATTTTCTGGAGGCCCATGGAATTAAAATTGTTCTTGGATCACAAGCAATGTACGGACTCGAGGGGCGGGTTGGCTCTGCCCGGATACTCAAGTAAGTAGCCTTGTGCGGACCGCTATCCGTATATTTATTATAAAATTGCCCTTAAAAGTTGTCCCTTAAGCGGAGAGGTGGAGCCAACTAATCGTGTTGGCCCCCCACGAGACCCCGGGATCCGTGTTAACCGGGATCTTTGGAGGTTGCGCCTTTGGAAGAAGGAAGGGGGAACAAGGCTCCGCCTCCCGAAGGAGGCTGTCAGGAGGGAAATCGAAATCCCTCCATCCGGGGAAAAGGACCGCCTCGAAGACCGGAACCATGGTCTCAAGCGGGGAAGAATCCCGTCGATGGTCGCGCGAGAGCTGCCTCGGCCCGCCTTGTGCCCCCCAAGGGATCAGCCCTCCACCCGCCGTAAGTAGAGGGGAGTTTTTAAAATAAAGACATCCTGTTAGATTTAGGGAAGATAACGAAATTTTACCTTGTAGTTGGATCTCGCCCTTCTCGTGAGCTCATCTTGAGGATCTTTGTGGGAGATGATGGAGGCGGAGCCTCCCCTCCGTAACCGTCGGCGGGCGACCCGAGGTGTAAATCACGGAGGTTTCTCCGAATCCGGCGGGCCACTCGTTGGGCCCCAAAGCCCTCGTGTCCGGCCTTGAAAAAGGCCATCGGTGAGTCCGCCCCGTCCGGTGCCGGAGGGTGAAGGATCTGCTCGGGGCGTCTTCTCGAAGAACACCGTCGTTGATGGGCACGGTGATTGAAAATTTCATCCCGGGAGGCGGGTTACGACCCCGGGAGTTCTGGGGGTTTTGAGTGCAAAAATGATGTACCTTTGCGGTTCCCATATATAAGATCCTTGTGATAGTAGCCCCCGAGACTCGGTGTGTTGTCAAAAAAATGACGGCCCGGGGATCATAATCGGTATAATATTGCCCTTCCTATGTGGTGGCGAAGTGTCGATGGCTAGCGGTGATGAATTCCGAGCTAAGCGGCAACCGGTGGCGAGATGTCGACCGCGCAACAAAGGGCCGAGTCACGGGTATCAATTCCTCCGGGACACCGGTAAGGGGCTTGATGCCCATGCCTTACAACATGTATGCTTGATGCGATGGTGCCTGCCATGGAGAACCCCGGGGAACTCGCCCGACCAAAACAGGCGGGAAAAGTGATCCCGCCTTAAAAGCGGAAGGCTGAAAGCCGGAAAGGCTGCTCGCCGGCAAGAAGGAAATGGCGAGATGGCTGTGAAGTTGAAGGATGTTGCCGACCGCTGCAAGCTTCTTGAAAAAGAAGATCGGGGACGAAGGACTGGAGAAGGCCACTACGGGGCCAAGGATGCTCACTCTGCAATGGCGGCTATGAAGGAGGATCGTCGGTAGGAATATCGCGGTGGAAAGCCCTTTATCTGCGGGATGAAGTTCGGGGATCCTAAATATGCTTATTGGACCGGCTGTGGGTGGCGGATACTTTCGGACTTAGCGGCGAGTGAAGGGGCCGACCACTTCCGAGATCAAAGGATCCGAAGTGGAAAACTTTTTGTGGATTCCACAATCGACGCCCACTTCCATTGCATCGTTTTAGCGCGGGGAGCTGAATAGGTTATCCGGACTCACCAGAAGGATGTCGTGAGTCATCTGGGAAAAGGCCGAGGAAATTATTTTCTTGGTGCGCGGTTCCTTTGCGGTGCATATTAATGCAATGAAGAGGTCGGCCATAGAGGTGCGTGAATGGCCTTGCCGTGTCAAGACATCTTGGCGGAGATGAAGGAAACTGTTTCATCCAAGATTCGGACAAGGCAGTACTGCGAGCACTATTTTGGGAAGTTCTACAAGGGCTCGTTTAATAGAGAGGATGCTTTCGAATGAATTATGTTAAATAACATGTATTATTGTGAAACAATGTTTGAGGAATATAAAAAGCTTTTATACTTGTGCCTTCAAAATTAAAATACCTCCTTCGGCCGTTAATGTATATTGTATATAACGAAAGATGGCAGTCTTGACTTCATCCCCCCATATTCGGGGGGTTTTGAGGCGTTTCCCTTCATCCAACATCTTGGTCCTATTAAGGAGGTGATAGTGCAGCGAACTAGGCAACGGACTATGATGCTTTATCACTTTCACTTACCAAAAGGGCTTGATGGTGGGGCTACTTATAGCCCCTAGGGGGCCCGCTCACCCTTGGGGCGTGTGTGCCGGAAGGGCCCCGTTATCGGAGAATCCTAAAGATTCGGGGTCATCAGTGGTTGACCAGTCTCCGCTATATCATGCATTAGTTTCGGCTTTCTCTCTTGGGTGCTACTTTGGCCCGGGGGGCTGTCGCGATGTTCTCCTGTGCCGCCTTAGGAAAGCGGGCGTAAGGGCAAAACACAGGGGGCAAAAAATTTGACCAAAGACATGATTGAGCTGATGCATATAAGGCCAAATTAGCGAACACTCCCTAAGGTATTCGGTCTTTATGAAAGCGGTTGAATAACGCCCTTGGTAATAAGCCCCGGTGTCCAGTATCCATAAAAATCGCGTGGCCACATGCCAAGGCCTAGCCTCCTCCTCGGTTATACCAAGAAACCGGGATGTGTATCAACAAGAGGCAGTAAAAAAGGTTTCCAAGGTCTTAATCTAAAAGAATCCTTGGAGCGGGTCCCTCCGTCTCGCTGTGTCTCCATTGTGCCTATCACGGGCCGGTGTAACCAGTGTTCATCTATAAAGAGAGGAACTTAGTTGAAAAGATCATCGCATCGTTATATTAAATAAACAAAGTACAATTCAAAAATGAATAAAAAATGAGCTTTATTGTCTCTTGTTGTACATGCGGGCCTTATGCGGGGTTATCAGGTAAAAGGCCCAAATTTTCGTCGGACTCGTCTAGCCATGTAAAGTCGAGCGACCTGTTTAGGTGCTTTGATTAGTGAAGCGGTTTAGTGTGTGGCTGTCAAGGCAGCCGCTGATCTTCAGCTCGAGGAACATGATATTTCCCTTTAATGAGATGATGCCTCGGGACGGGCATGTTAAGTGTAAGAGATGCATAATCGGTATTGCGTTAAAAGCGGGCTTGGCGTCGTATGTTATGCTACTTGTAAATGGGCGATGTGGAAGTTTAGCTTTTGGGCGGATGTTCGGGGGCGAACATAACTTCTAGCGGGAAGAGGTAAATGGGCATCGGGCTGGCGTTGCCACTTGAAAGGAAGTGTTTATGGCAAATTTTGTTGGGTCTATCCCATTTTCCGGATTTGGTCGAATAGCAGGTTTAGATCCTGCCGCCGTCCATTAGTACTTGTGTGAAGTGGAGTCCGTCAATTATCGAATCTAATATCAAGGGTCCACCTGCATTCGAGATACTTCTAGAGTAATCCGATGGTGAAGGTGATTGGTTTAACAACCGGTGGGGTCCTGGGGATAGGCCGTATGGGCGTATCTCTATGGCGCCACTCTTTTTCCTTTTGCCCGTGAAGTGAGTTTCTTGTTTTGACTTCTTGTGGGAAATTCTTTTGTTTTCGTTGCTCTTGCTTGTGGGGTTCGTCTCGTCCTCGCTTGGTGTGCGAGCCCCTTACATTCGGCGTTGAGTTTGGGATTGGAAGACAACAATCTCGTGGGTATGGTTTGCGGGCTTCAGTCTTGTGGATTTGGCATATCTTGTCAAGATTTTGTTTAAGTTAGATAGCTCGTCCGTTATCCTTGAGGCAGCTTTTCGTCTGCCGAGCTTTTGAATCCGGCGTTGGTGGTCTCTTGGGCTGTTCCCCTTGGTCGGCGCTGGTCCTTCTGGTCGTGGTTTCCGTTCCATCCCTAACCCGGATGCTTGGGTCGCTAATCGCATCTTGCCAACCAGCTATCCTCTCCTGGAAAGCGGGTCATGAGGCTTTTAATGCGGCCATTGTTCTTGCTTTTCTTGGCGAGGTTGGCGAGCCATTATCTCGGGCGTTGTGTTTAAAGCGCTAAGGCGAGGTCTCGATAATCGACTATTTGGTACTTTTAAAGGGAATCTATTCGAATTTCGGGCTGACTCTGGGTAGTTGAGTTATGTGACAATTCCGCATCGGAGGTCGGACATAGGTCCCTTGAAAATTTGCAAAAGCATCCTCGAGCTCTTCCCAACTTTGGTGTTTTGGGAAGGCTTTTAAGCCAATGTTGGGCTGGCCCTTTGAGCTTGAGGTAAGTATTTTATGGCGTGGAGGTCATCTCCTCTAGCCATTGTATGTGGAGGATGTAATCCTCAATCCAGACTCAGTCTTGTTCCGTCGTATGCCTCTATGTTTCGGGCTTGAATCCCTGGAAATTCATGATCCGGCCCTTATCGTTGAAACATAGGGGTGTGGGCACCCCTATATTGGGTGTAGTGATGTTCGGATACTTGATGCGTTGCATTTCTTACTAGAGCTTGCTTTCTTGGCCCATAAATAGTCTGTGGGCCATCTTTTATGTGAATCCTTTGCGGATTGTGTGCGTTGTGGGCGCCCTTTGCGCTCTATGTTGCCATGGGGTTGTTTTCCACGGGTGGCTTCCTTATTTTTTGATTTGGGGGCTCTGGCCTCCTCATCAAATTCGCGTAATTTTGCCGGATAGCTCTTTGGTTGGCGCCCCGTTTTTCTGGGTGTTGAGTACTTTGCTCCATCTAATTAAGTGCATCTTGCTATTTTGAGCTTTTTACCTTTTTGGCTCGGGTGGCGGACCTTTGCGTTCTTTTCCCAACTTTACCCGTTGGGTTTATTATCTTCGCCGGGATGGGTTTTTATCAAGTTGCCTGTTGGACGTTTTCGATGGCATGTTAAATTCCCGGTTCCCTCCTATTGAGCTTAGGCTTTGTCTCTTCGAAATTGGGGTTTGGAGGGGCCTTCCCGCCCCTTTACTCAAGGGAGCGATCCCTCGTTCGTCCCTTGTTCCTCGTCGTTTCTTTTATGTGTCCACCATGCATACATTGAATGATGGTTTCCGTGCCCTATAAGGGCGGTTCTGTTCTCTACCCGTTGTCCATACGTCGATGTTTCCGCCTAATATGACCCTATCCAAAAGGAACTCGCGGTCCCACCAAGGATAGACCCATATTGGCGCTTTTGCAAGGTGGATATCATTACATCAACATTACATAATAGATGGGATAATAAAAACACAAATGCCACGTACATCATCATATACAAATCAACCTCCACGGATGAAACATAACGAAACTCAAACAATATCCACCCCTGCTAGCCGGGTGCCGACAGGAACCTATCCCCGATAAAAGCGGAAGAACTCCAAAACAAGCCATCGCCTCCGTCATGATCGCATAAAACCTTTGCAACTGTTGGTGTATTCTGACCCGGGACTCCAATCCCATTACCATGGGTATCAAGACTAAAAGCAAAGGGAAAAAGGGGGTAAAGTGGTGAGGTTGCAGAGCGACTAAGCATATATGGTGGCTAACATCGCAAATGAGGCGAGGAGAGAAACAAAGGGCAGTCGTCAACTAGTAATGATCAAAAGTGATCCGAACTCCTACTTCGTCGGACATAACCCGAAACCGTGTTCTCCTCTCGATCAACCCGAAAAGAGACACTCACGAGTTCGCTTACGGTTGGTGTATTTTAGAAGAGTTTGCTTCAAGTTTACTACAACGGATATTAACAAATTCCCATTGCCACATAACGCGGGCACGGCTCTCGAAGTTTATACCCGAGGAGTCCCAACAAGCCCATGATAAGCTCTCGCGATCAACGAAGGATATTCCTTCTCCCGGGAAGACCCGATCGATCTCGGAATCCGGCTACAAGACATTTCGACAGACAATAAAACAAGACCAGCAAGACCTCCGGCGTGCCGAACATCCCGATAGTAGCGCGCGTATCTCGTCTCGAGCCACGACGGAATGAAGCGTATGTCGACAGACAGCGATACCCCAAGTTGCCTAGGCGGCACAAGTGGCTCTAGTTTGGACCAACACTTAGACAAGCATTGGCGGGGGCTAAAATGGAATGACCCTTGAGCGCGACTCCCAAGGGAAAAAAGGCTAGGTGAGGCAAATGTAAAACCAATGTTGGGCCCTTTGGAAAAGTCTTATTCAAAGAACTGTCAAGGGGTCCCATAAATCACCCGACCGCGTTAGGGGCGCAAAATCCGGAACATAATACCGATATGGCGAAACTAGAGTGGCAAGAGTGGAACAAAACACCGAGGCATAAGGCCGAGCCTTCCACCCTTTACCAAGTATATAGATGCATTAATTAAATAAGATATATTGTGATATCCCAACAAGTAAACATGTTCAACAAGAACAACATCTCCATGTTCAACAAGGAACAAACTTCATCTTCACCAACTAACAACGCTATAAGAGGGCTAAGCAAAGCGGTAACATAGCCAAACAACGGTTTGCTAGGAAGGGTGACAAAGGTTAGAGGCTGACATGGCAATTAGGGATGGCTTGATAAGCAGGTAATAGGTAGCGCAGCATAGCGATAGAAACGAAGCAACTAGCATAGCAATGATAGTAGTGAGATCCGGTGCGGTCATCTTGCAAAATCCCTCTAGAAGAAGAAACGAGTCCATGAAGAAGATGAAGCCGAAGATGAACCAAGCGTGAGCGAGCGAATCCTCACGATGCAGCAAGCGGAACTATTAGAAGAAGCACACAACAAAGTAAACACACCACCATGAACAAGGCATGATGCACAAACAAGCATGATGCATGACAATACATGAAGCTACTCATGGCAAAAGATGATGCATACAAGACCAACACATCAAAGCAAGTTTAAATGAGGCCGGAAACAACATATAACAATTCCGGTAAGTCCTCATATGCATATTTCGAAATTGGTCCAGATCTGAATAACTTTATGTTCAAGTTTTAAACAGCAAGTTAAGATGCACCACGATGATCTACAGAAATTCTAGTCAACTTACATATAAAGTTCAATAGATTGAGACTCGACCTAGAAGATATGAGCAAAACAAGTTAAACATGGCATTGATGCAAAATGCATACAAACATCAATCAAACACCTCAAAACAAGGATGCAACATGATAATATGAAACTACATGCAAAATCAAGCAAGTTCCATATAGATCACACTCAAAAGCAGACACAGTTCAACACATACACATGAAACAAGACATAAGAACAATCACCAAAACAGCAACTATGCATATTGCAAGCAACAAAACAACATGCTACAGGACCTCAACAAGAAAACAAAAGGCATGGGCATGATGTACAGGTAAAGCATGACAAAACATGAACACTGAGCTATCTCCGAAATCACTAGAACATGCTCAAACACATGGGAAGATTGCAAATAATAACAGTTTGAGCTTTAGCAGAAATAACATCAGGTTGCAATGTTTAGACCTATGAAACAACATGCTACAGGAACTTACCATGGCAAAACAAGGCATGGCATGATACTACTAAATGCATAGAAGAAATGTCCTTTACTGACCATGAACCAAAAAGGATCAGAAGATATGATGCCACCCATGTAAACATGGCAAGTTATATTACAGATTCATACATGGCAGGAACAACAATAAGTAGACATGTTGGTGAGCTTGAACCACTCACCACAGAGCAATACATGGCATGGCAAGGCAACTAACAGTAAGAAGACATGGCATAGAAGCTATACATGGCAAGAACAACATCATAACATACAGGATCAACTACAACAACCTTGGCAAAATTGAATAACATGTAAACAACCTGCAGAACATTTTATAGCAAAAGTAGAGCTCGATTGACTCAAGCTAGACACTCCGTAATTGCAAAAAGGGCATGGATGGATAGATAATAACCATATGTTCAAAACATCCTTCTGAAGTAACTCAAAATAAGCATGGATCTCTGTAGCATCAAGTTTACATGGCATAAAAATATCAGTGAGCAGGGCTGAAATCAGCAACATCATGAAGCCTAGTTTGCATGCTTGTGCTAGTCACCAGAGATCACAAAATACATGGCATACACCCCTGTAAAAGGGCATGGCATAGTACAAAACACATGTAGGACTCAAGTTCATAGGGTGCACACATCAATCATGGCAAAAATGACAAAAGTGCATGTTACGATAAGAATCAAACTAACATCACAT
>JAHIAM010018573.1:0-16732 GCA_021605205.1 Aegilops longissima
AGAAACATGGAATACATCATGAACTCACGTCCTGGCAATTCCAACTTATCCCTTCTCCCATGCGTTGCAAAATCTTATCGGTCCAAAGAGGTGCTAACTTTCCTTTCCTCCAAGCGCTTAACTCCTCGGCGGGGATATCTGAGATATACTCTGTCTCCAACCTCATACTCAATAACTGCGCTTTGAATTAGCATAGCTCTTTTATGCAGGTGGGCTACCTTGAGCACATCTCGAATCAACAACATACATTGGACTCCTTAATCAAATCTGGTCCAAACAGGCGTTCTCGGTTTAGTCCCATGACAACGGTGTCTGCACCATCTTCCATCTGAGCCTCGAAAGGTGCCATCCTTAAGCTGGTTTGGTAGCTGTTATTGTAGGAAAAATTCTGCATCGGCAAATGATCATCCCAGCTAGATCCATAATCTAATGCACAAGCTCTCGCATGTCCTCCAAAATCTGATTGACTCTCTCGATCATCCATCGATGCATGGGTGGAAAGCTGTCTTTGAATTCAACCTGGTTCCCAATGTTTAGTCAAGCTGGTTCCAAAATTTCGAGGTAAGCGGGTTCCTCTATCGTCTGATGCTCCTCGGAACTCCGTGTAAGCACACAATTCTGGTCATGTATATCTTTGCCAATTTAGCACTTGCTATAGGTAGTCTTATTGGAATGAAATGAGCTACCTTTGTCAAGCGGTTGACTATAACCCAAATCAGTCATAACCTGAGCGGGTCTTTGGCAAACCTGTGATGAAATCCATGCCTAGTTTATCCACTTCCATTGGGTATCGACAGCGGTTGTAACAATCCTGGCTACGATGCTCTGCCTTTACTTTCGACATACATGCAAATTGCTACATACTCCGCAATATCCTTCTTCATTCGGTCCACGAAAATATTCTTCAAATCCAAATACATATTGGTATTTCTGGGTGAATCGAATAGGGTGAATCATGAGCTTCTTGTAAAATCAACTTCCGATTTACGGGTCATTGGGCACATAAACACGGTCTTCAAACCATAGGGTATCGTGCTCATCCTCACGAAATCCTTTAGCTTTCCTTTGCTCAATTTCTCCTTTATAGAGGCAACTTCCTTATCGCCTTTTGGGCTTCTCGATTAGTGTCATTGAATCTCCAATGCTGCTACATAGCCTCTGGAACTATTTCCAACCATAGCTCTCGAAGGTCTTGGCTAACTCATGGTATCCCTCCCATCATTAGGGTATTGGCGTGGCTCTTACGGCTCAATAAATGCCTTCGACATTAGCCTTTCGGTGATAATGCAATCTCATGTCATAATCCTTGATAAGTCCTAACCATCTCCTTTATGCGAGATTCAATTCATACGTGTGAAGATGTACTTCAAACTCTTGTGATCCGTATATACTTCACAATGATTTCCTATGAGAAAATGTCTCCCGTCTTGAGGGCATGCTGCGGCTGCTAACTCCAAATCATGAGTGGCATAATTCAACTCATGGGGCTTAAGTTATAATGAAGCATCTGAAACAACTCTTCCTTCTTGCATAAAATGCGGCTCCAAGTCCTCGGCGTGAGCGTGCTAATACACCTCATAATCCTTAGTACGATCGGCAATATCAAAACTGGTGAGGTAACCAATCTTTTCTTCAACTCCTGAAAACTTGCCTCGATCCTCGATCCATATGAATTTGTTTTCCTTCTTCAACAATTACGTCATAGGCTTGCAATCCTTGAGAAATTCTCAATGAATCTTGATAGTATCCTGCGAGTCCAAGGAAACTCGAATCTCTCAAGCTTCGTTGGTGCTTCCCATTTAATTCTGGTCTCAACCTTTGTGGGGTCATTGCTATTCCTTCTCCGGATATAACATGTCAAGAAATCCAACTTCCTTTAGCCAAAACTCACATTTCTTTGAACTTGGCATACAAGCGGTGTTCCCTCGGTTTCTCCAAAACCAATGAAATGTTCCTTGTGTTCCTCTTCATTCTTTGAGAAAATCAAAATGTCATCAATGAACACCACGGCGAGCTTATCCAAAAACTCCATAAACACTTTGTTCATCAGGTTCATGAAATAGGCTGGTGCGTTAGTCGAGTCAAATGACATAACGGTATACTCATCGATCCATATCTCGTGGTAAAAGCTGTCTTGGGTATGTCTTGCTCCCGAATCTTCAACTAATGGTACCACGATGCAAATCGATCTTGGAAAACACTGGCTCCTTGCAAGCGATCAAGCAGATCATTTATCATAGGTAGTGGGTACTTGTTCTTGATTGTTACTTCATTCAATCCACGATAATCAACAACCATTCTCAAAGATCCATCCTTCTTCTCCACTAACAACACGGGTGATCCCCAAGGTGAAGAACTTGGGCGTATAAAACCTTTATCCAATAGTTCCTTAATCGCTTCTTGATTTCCGCCAAATCCTTTGCGGGCATCTCACTGTTACCGATTCGGGCTGTTCACGGCAACAGCTCGATCAAAACTCAATGTCTCTATCCGGTGGCATTCACGGCAACTCTTAGGAAATACATCGGATAATCCTTCCTTGGTACTTCTTCTGTACCACTCGATAAGCAATTAACTTGCGCTCTTCTCGGCTTGTGCTGTGATACATATGATCCTTCTTCCTTACGGTGTGGTGAGCAAAATTGACTTTGTGGTGCAATCTATGTTTCCTCCATACTTTGATAACCAATCCATTCCTAATATCACATCAATCCTTGGGATTCTAAATTATTAGATGCGAGGGAAAACATAGTGTCCAATCCTTAATGGCGGTCGATCACACCATTTACTAGCCATGTACTACTCTCGGGTGAGGTTACTAGCATGGAGGACCTAAGGGCTTGGGTGGTAACTTGTACTTATCCACAAATCCCTTGATATGTATGAATCGATGACCACTATCAAAAAGAACAATGCAGTAAATGACTAACCAAAAACTTACCGATTCTTGCATCGGTGATCTTCAACCTCCTCCACATCAATGTGGTTCACATCCCCTGTTGAAAGGGTTGGGCTTCTTTCGAGCTTCCATTGCCATTTCCATTACGGCCTACGGGCAGTCATTTGCATAGTGCCGGTCTTGCGGCACTTAAAGCAATAATGTGACTCAAGTCTACCTTGGATGGTGTTGCGGGTTGGTGCGATTCTGTCGTTGCTTCCTCCATTCCGTTCCCATTCTTGGTGCCATTATGGTTGTCAATTTCCTCCTCCATGGGTATCTTTGAGCTGAATTCCTGATTTAGGGGTATAGCGTGGTTTCTGCTTGAGCTCGAGTTATACTTCCCTTGTCCATACTTCGCTTGCAGTTCTCAATTCTTCTGCTTTCCTTCAATCATGAGGCTCGGTCTACCAACTCTGGTAGTTGTTGAACTGGCTACCATCAGCGGCATCTTGAACTCATCATTCGGTCCTTCTAGAAACTTCTCTGTTTAGCTGCGTGCATGTAGCGTCATCACGGGCATAACGTGCTAATTTGCTAAAGTCATCCCGATCTTGTGTGATCCTTCCTCCTTGGCGTAAGTTCGAAACTCACGCTTCTTCATAGCCATAGCTCTGCTGAAACATGGGCGGTCTGAAAGCTTCTGAAATTGATCCCATGTGGCGGTGTCTACGGGTAAGTGGCTGTGAAATTCTCCCACCATCTTCTGCGGGTCCTTCAAGCTGATGTCTGCAAACTTCACTCTTTCACCATCATGCATCCTGCGGTGGTGCTCCTTCCTATCTTGCGGGCAGGTCATACTGCTACAATCGGCTCGGTGCTCTTTGGAATACACGGCGGGTTTAGTCTAAGAAGCGAGTCGAGATGATCCAGGTGGTGGTGGTGGTGGGTTGTTGTTGTTGTTGTTGTTGCCTGGTTACGCACCAATGTTTGAATCAGGGTGATACCTCTTTGGATCAATTGGGTGATCTCTGGCGGGAAAGCGAATCCGAGGTCGCGTCTGGAGGCATCGATGGGTTTAGAAAAGAAGATAAATTTAGAATAGAATGAGGTCTAAGGGAATCACTACCCAAATGCACATGAGCAAAACACAAAAATCACTTCATTCAATCAAACAAGGGCTTACAGCGATCTAACTAAGCGCCAAAAGTCGTGTACTACAATGTTTACATGGAGGAAATACTACTAATATGGGGGACTTCTACTAATTTGAACGGTGGAAGACTCCATGATGTACTGCTCCAACCGTCTTCAAAGTCGGGTTCACTTGGATCCGAATCGGTTTTCGATGTTGATGTAGTCGCTTGGTAATCGACATCTTTGGTCTTCATTCTGAGTGCCAACTTCTTCTTGAGTTCTTGATCTGTACTTAAGATCGTTATTGTGTCTTGCAGGAGCTACGATCTGTCCATGGTCCTTGCGTGTAGTCTTTGGTTCTCCCTTCGGTTCATGATCCTTCCCTTTTTCTTACGCCCAACATATCATTGCACATTTGGTTCTCTGGCGTGAATGTCTTTGATTTAACTCTGGATGAAAGCTGCAATGGATCTATCCTTCTTGGTTGCACAACGTCCGGTTGTCATCTCGGTTCTAAATCTGGTAGATGGTGTCCTTGAGGTCTTCTTGATAAACTTCTCCAATCGTCCCATGGTGATGTGAGCTGCCATCTCTTTCCCGGACTCCAAGTGGGTTTGCCCAAAACCTATCTATAGGCTTGGTGATTGGGGCGAATGTCCTTCTGGAGCGTGGCGTGAATCTTCCGGCGCTCCTCTTGACCCAGTGGCGTTGAAAGTCCGGTGAAGCTTGGTAGTCCAATGTTGGGTGCTTGGTAACTTCCTTCAAGTGAAATCCAAAGGTGTGCCTTCATCCGGTTGGGTGTACTTGATCTTGGTCCGTCATCCTAAAGGTAGAAAAGATGAGGACTTAGAAAATGGGAAGAGTAGTGATCCTTGGCAATTGGTGGTGTTCCCAGGTCAGCGTGTGCTCGATACCATTCTTGGCGACCAGGACCGAATGGATCAATCTCCTGGTTGTCATGGATCGGATTCTTCACCCGTTACTTGAAGGATTTATGGCGGAATGAATGGCACACTTATTACATTTGTCCAAAGGGTGGATACAATAATATGGCTTAAGGCCATCTAATAATAACGTTGGAAGGCTTGGAAGATAAGCGGTCCATCAACTCCCGGCATCCGATATAGAACCGACCTATCCCCCTTGGTAAATGCGAAAAGTGCATAGCGTGAAAGTTGCAGCCAGAATTGACACATGGAATATCTTGGCAATGTAACACATAAAACAATGAAGGAATAAGCCTATACTACATGCATATTTGGCTGGTGGTAAGGCTCTCTGGTTTTGCATAAAGCGATTTTCCCCACCAAAGGAATAATTTTATTTAACTATCATGGTGGTTGTTAAACATTGAAACGGTTGGCACATCCTCAATCCCAATTAAAAAGTACTCATCAAAACCCAATACATTTATTAGAAGTAACATGTTGAGATTCACATGATATTCAATCACGGATACTCAAACGTCCATAAAGGGGACCGGCTAATCATGATTAGTTTATACACTTTTGGAGGTTTACCTTTTCCCCACAAGACTCGATCGCCTCCTTGGTTCTCCCTTTTGCATGGTGTTTGAGAAGCGGATGGCCGAGACATAGTCTTTCGGAAAAGCACCTTACTTGGGTGACCGTACCAACCTACATCCCCTACATCAGCTAGCCTACCCGTAAGTTCACAACTTAGTCAACTCCTTGAGCCCATAATTGGCTTGTGGCTGCACGGAAGTTTCAATTTGAATAATCTTATGATCCCTTAGAGCACAGGTGGCGGTCCAAAATCTGAGGCAAATCTGATGGAAACCAGGTGCCTCAATCCACCCGGATGTGTGTTTAGGTTGCCACCTTAGATAAACCATTAATTAACAATCTCACATCTTCATGGATATTCACTCACCCAATCCCGTCTACTAGCATAGCATGGCACAATAAGCAAGCGTAAAATAGCTCCCAAAGGTTTCATAAGTAAAAGCAGGTAATAGGTACTACCTCAATCTACTTCCCATCCCACAATTTAATTAGATCCTAAACATGCAAGTGTTTGAGGTTTGATCTAATGCAATAAAACTGGGTAGTAGAAAAGGTATGATCAAGTGTTACTTTTTGGCGATGATCCATGAGACCTAGAGATTGAAGTAACAAGCGGCGCACTCCGGGTGATCTCGCGGACAAACAACAAGCATACAATAAGTACTCATCTAATGCGGGAAATCTCGAATAAAAGATCTAACGGATAGTTCATCTTAAGAACCCGGTTGCAAAAAATCGAATCAAATCAAGCTCGAAATCGAAACTTCGAGAAAACGACTCGGTTTAGTAATCTGAAACTAGGTCAAATTTCACATGGTAAAACTCTGTGTAAAAGTAGTGGCGGGCGGTTTAAATGCAAACTCCGGCGCTTGAATCACTGATTCCGATAAGCGAGCAAGAAATAAAACAGATTTGAAAATCGGATCGAAAATCGAATCGAAAAATAGGGTTAATTCCGATTTAAAAACGCGAAGCGGATTAGATAATGGGCGTTGTTAACGGAACTAATCCGGAACACATTCATTGAAAGCGAGCGGTTCGGTGAGCGTTGTTAATTAAGAAAACCAAAAAATAAAACCATCTAGGGTTTTTAAAAAAACCGAACATCACGAGAAAACCGGATGGGTTTTCTAAAAAACCAGATCGGAAAACCCGGATCGGGCGGCTATCAAGTGGTCCAGGGCTCGGGGGAACTCGGCGGGGGGTGGGAAGGCGGCCGAGGCCGGGGCTCGGCGTGGGAAGAAAGGCGGCGAGGCAAGGCGGCCTCGGCTTAGGGTGGGGTGGGGGTGAGAGAGAGGGGTCCGTATTTGGGGGGTGGTGGCGCCTTGGGGAGGCAAGCCGGGGCCGGGGCCCGGATCCGTCTTGGGGGCTCCGGGCTTGTGAGGAGGGAAAGGAGGGGCCCGGGGGCCCTTGGGGGGGGGAAGGCCCAGCCCGGATTTTTTTACTAAACCAAGCGAATTAAAAAATACCAAAAGCGAACTCCGATTTTAATAAAATAATTTTCCCGACTCCTAAAAAATGAGTGAACAAAATGAACTTTAAAGCGGCAAACATGCATAATTTTTTTAAAATGCTCATTTTGCCTAAGCAAAATAAATCTTCAAAAAGCCAAATTTGATTTATTTATAAAACCTTCATTTTTCCTAAATGTTGGGAAAGTCATATTATTCCCTCTCTTAATTTTTTATAGGAAAACTTTATGAAGATAATTAAATAAATCCAAATGATCCTATTTTCAAAATTTGAGAAATCCCAAATATGAAAATAATGAAACTTCCAACTCTCTCAGGGGTCCTTGAGTTGCGTGAAATTTTTAGGATCGGAAAAAAATCAGAAAAATATGATATGCATGATGACCTAATGTATAACATTCCAAATTGAAAATTTGGGATGTTCGATTTCTTTATTGCTTTCCTTATGAGTGGCGGTGGGGGCGGGTGGTCTTTTCCTACCAATCTATCCCTCTAGGGGCACGGTACTTTGCTTGAGGGCTAATAAACTTTTGCAATAAGTATATGATTTCTTTATGACTAATGTGAGTCCATGGATTATCGCCTCTCAACCTTCCACAATTTTTAGCCTCTGATGCCGTGCATTGCCCTTTCTGCCTTGAAGTTGGTGCAAACTTTGCGGTGCATCAAACCCCTTGATATAATCGCTCTATCACACAAAACCTTCTTATATCTTCCTCAAAACAGCCACCATACCTACCTATCATGGCATTTCCAAGCCATTCCGAGATATATTGCCATGCAACTTTCCACCGTTCCGTTTATTATACCGCTCCATCATTGTCATATTGCTTTGCATAATCATGTAGGTGACATCATATTTGTGGCAAACCACCATATTTAAGCCACCATTCATAATTTTTATACATGTCCTCTTGATTTATTGCATATCCGGTTACACCGGAACATTCACATAAGTCATATTTTGTTCTAAGTATTGAGTTGTAATTCTTGAGTTGTAAGTAATAAAAGTGAGATGATCATCATTATTAGAGCATTTTCCCATGTGAGGAAAGGATGATGGATACTATGATTCCCCATAAGTCGGGATGAGATTCCGGACTAAACAAAAAGAGGCAAAAAAAGTAGGAGGGCCCAAAAAGGGAGAAAGAAAAAAAGAAAGAAAAAAGAGAAAAAGAGGGAAGGGACAATGTTACTATCCTTTTTCCACACTTGTGCTTCAAAGTACATTGATCTTCATGATAGAGGTCTCCTATGTTGTCACTTTCATATACTAATGGGAATTTTTATTATAGAACTTGGCTTTATATTCCAATGATGGGCTTTCTCAAAATTCCCTAGGTCTTGTGAGCAAGCAAGTTGGATGCACACCCACTTAGTTTCTTTTGTTGAGCTTTCATACATTTATAGCTCTAGTGCATCGTTGCATTGGCAATCCCTACTCCTCTCATTGAGATCAATTGATGGGCATGTCCATAGCCTATTGATTACCCGTGTCAATGTGAGGACTTTCTACCTTTTTCTTCTCAAACCCCCATCATTTACTTTATTCCACCCTAGTTCTATATCCATCTTACGCTCATGTATTGCGTAAGGGTTGAAAAGTGAAAGTGCTAGTTATCGACTAGAGGGGGTGAATAGGCGATTTTATGAAAGTCTTCAAAGCGTGGAAGTTTCAAAGACAACCAATAGAAATGACCCTAATTGATATGCGGGAAGATAAACTACAACAAACAAACCATAGTCAAGTTGCGATAAAGTGAAGGTACAAAAGGCGTGCGGCTTGGTAGTAAGGATCGGGATGGAAGATAGCATGAAGCCAATAAACTATAGTAGTCAAGCAATGAAGTCAAACAGGTGCAACAAATAATGACTTCACGAAGGCAAACAATAGGTAAGGGAAGGGAGGATAGAACCGGTCCACTTGTTGAAGGCATAGGTTTGTTGGACCAGTTCGATTCTTTGTGACAAGCATTGCGTCAGTTAGGGGCTGAGATTCCTTTCGGGAAGGCCGTGTCTTCTATTCCCTTGATCTAAGGACACATCTCCCAATCACTCTGGTAAGTCTTCAAAGGTGACTTAAACCCCAGACTTTGTTCACCGGCGATCCACAATGACTCTTGGATGCTCGAGCGGAAGCCTAACGGTTGGAGGATTCACGGTCCTCAAGTGTAATAAGTCTTGAGTCCGCGAGGAAAGACTTGATTATCCTAACACTCTTTGGCTCTGGGTGTTTGGGCTTTGTCCTAAAAGTTTCTCAAAGGCTTGGGTGGGTTTCTCAAGCGACAAAAGCCGTTACTAACTCGAGCAGCCACCAATTTATGGTGTAGGGGGTGGGCTATTTATAGCCACTAGGCAACCGACCGATATGTCGAAATGACTGGGTCACTAAGGGCCGGCCGGTGTTCCACGGTTGATTTCAAAACACGGCAACTTTTACTTGGGCTACAAGCAAAGTGACTCATCCACTCTGGATAAGATTTGCTCTCATTGTCTTGGCTCGAAGACATAGGATTTAGGTTGAGCATCACTTACCATTCGACTTTGTTCACTTGGACCCCACTTAACGATGCTTGGTTCCTATGACTCAACAACGAAGAAATGGAAACAACGCGACCAGGTCTTGGCTCCATAGTCTTCCTCAATGTCTTCTCTTGTCATAGTCTTCAATATGAATATCTTCATATACCACCATTGTCGTTAATGTCTTCATACATTTTTAGGGGCCATCTCCGGTGAGGTAAAGAATCAATGAGGGACACTACCTGTTATCATGCAATTCTCACAAACACATTAGTCCCTCCCAAATTTGTTCAATACTCCAAAACCAACTAGGGGTGGCACTAGATGCACTTACAAAAAGGCGGCCGCGTTAAAAGTATGAACCAATTGTTGACTTTCATCGGGGTTATGCCATGGCGAGGAACGTTTTGTGTTTGAGGTTGAAGCATGGCCTAACTTCATGATTTTGTAAGGGATATTTTTTTATTTATTTTATGCTAATTTTGGTTCTGTTTGGAATATTAATTGGGTTTTTAAATTAAACTTTTATTTAATTTTGGACTAAACATGCCAACAATAAAAAATTTTTTTTGAAATTTATGTTTAAGGAAGGAATTCCAACATCAAAAATTCCTTTTATATTTTTGGGAACAAGCGGGAATTAAGGCTTGGGGTGGGCGTTCCAAGAATCCTTAACCATTGCCCTGCTTTTTACCTTTGGCGGGCCCTTTAAATTTTTGGGCCCCTTTGGGGCCCACCCAAATTTTTTTTCCTATTTTTTGTTTAAGGAAAAATCGGGAGGAAAGGAAAAACCCCTATTTTTAACCGGCCCGAAACCTTTTGGGTAACCCAATGAGGACCCATCGGGGGCCCCGGGGCGCCCTCAACCCGGGGCCTTGTCCACCGGAACCCTTCTTCCTCCAAAACCCTACCACCGAAAATGGGAGGTATTTACCCAACCTTTTGGGTCCCATAGATTACTTGGGGCCTTTTTCCTCCTTGGGGATTAATACAAAGGTTCTCCTCAAACCCTTAGATCCTATTGTTGGTTTAATCAATTTTGGGTTGTTTTAGTAGATGGTTTTTTTTATTAATCAAAGTTTTAATTCTTTGGAACTATTTGAATCTTTTTTCTTTTTTGGTATAATTTGGTTTTATCTTTTTGCAAAGTTCCTCTTAATTTTTAGTTTTGGTTTTTGGCCTCTTGAATTATCTTTTTTGGCCAATGGGAAATTTTGCTTAAAGGGCCTTTGGGTTCAATCTGGGTTGCTCGATCGGTTGGGGAGAAGCTTGCCGTATTTATTGTTGCCATCGAGGATAAAAGATGGGGTTTTATCATATTGCATGAGTTTATCCCTCTACACCATGTCATCTT
This sequence comes from Aegilops longissima, assembly GCA_021605205.1. Taxonomy (NCBI): domain Eukaryota; kingdom Viridiplantae; phylum Streptophyta; class Magnoliopsida; order Poales; family Poaceae; genus Aegilops; species Aegilops longissima. The sequence goes on from JAHIAM010018573.1 coordinate 10,891, forward strand.
GCTTAAAGCGTTACTCCGTTCTTATGAACTTAATACTCTAGATGCATCTTTGGATAGCGGTCGATGTGTGGAGTTATAGTAGTAGATGGAGGGTGGTCTACTTGTCCAGACGTGATGCCTATATACATGATCATACCTAGATATTCTCATAACTATGCTCAATTCTATCAATTGCCGGCATAATTTGTTCACCCAGGTAATACTTATGCTATCTTGAGAAGAAGCCACTAGTGAAACCTATGGCCCTGGGTCTATTTTCCATCATATTAATCTTCCGTCAACAAGCTATTTCTATTACGTTTATTTTGCAATCTTTATTTTTATCTTTATCATAAAAATACCAAAATATTACCTTATCATCTCTATCGGATCTCACTTTTGCAAGTGGCGTGAAGGGATTGAAACCCCTTTATCGCGTTGGTTGCAAGGTTCTTATTGTTTGTGTAGGTGTGAGGGACTTGGCGTGGCCTCCCTCTTTGGATTGATACCTTGGTTCTCAAAAGCTGGGAAATACTTATGCTACTTTTGCATCCCTTTTCCTCCTCAAGGAAAACCAACGCATGCTCAAGAGGTAGCATAGTGTTCATCCTAGATGATCAAGATCCATCTTTTTAAACCTCCAAGCACTTTGCTTTGATTTGCTCAAAAGTTTGAGGTCCTCTCTTAATTTGAATTTCCAACAGTTTGCCTCGAACTTCTTTTCTGAATTTTTCCATTTCTTTGCCCCTTATGGCCCAACACCCTTGTACTATGATTTCCAATGGAATCGGCTCCGATAATTCAGCTCTTGCCGGAGGATATCATCTAAGAATGAAATACCAAGTTTTCTTAAGGGAAGTATCTTTTGCCGCCGTCTTGGAGAAATCCCGGCTCAAAAAGATGTCGTGTTGTTTCTTGGTGTCTTCATGGCGGGTTGGGGAGCGTTGGGAAAATTAAAATTTTTCCCTGGTTTCACCAAGATCCATCTATGAGTTCTACTAAACGAGTCAAAGAGAGTTTGCATCTACATACCACTTGTAGATCGAGTGCAAGGCGTTAGAGGGGTGGTGATGATGAAGGCGTTCCCAGCGTGATTCCGATCACCCGATGACCAAGTGCTGAGCGGACAGCACCTCCGCATTCAACACCGCTGGGGGCGCTCCCGTCTTGATCCAGCAAGGAGGAAGGGAGGTTGAGAAGACCACTCAATGGCAGCCGCGGGCGTGATGCGGATGGAGTGGCTGTTCTCCGGCAGGCCCAAGCTTCAGCGGAGGAGGGAGGTGTTGGGGAGGGGCTCCCTTCAATGGTGTGTTCAGCCCTCCCTTCCCCCTTTTATAGGGGGAAGGGAGGAGGGGCGGCCCCTCTAGATGCATCTAGAGGGGGCCGGAGGGCTTGCCCCCAAGCAAGGGCGCCCCTTTGGGGTTCCCCCTCAACCCTAGGCGCATGGGCCAAGGGGAGGTGGCCCACCAGAGGCTGGCTGCCTCCCCCGCAGCCAAGTGGCCCCGAAAGGGTGGCCTCCAGTGGTCCTCCGGAACCTTTCCGGTTGGACCCTCCATAATCCCGATATTGGAAACCTTTCCGGTTGTCCGGTTTGGCGACTTCCCATATATAAATCTTTACCTCGGACCATTGGAACTCCTCCGTGACGTCAGGACTCGAACAACATTGGTAATCACATACAATCTTCCTATTAACCCTAACGTCACGAACCTTAAGTGTAGACCCTACGGGTTCGGGAGACATCGGACATAACCCGGGGCGCTCTGGGTCAATAACCAACAGCGGGATCGGATACCCCATTTTGGCCCCACATGCTCCTCGATGATGTCATCGGATGAACCCGATGTTGGGTTCAAAGCAACCCGTATTCTATTCCCTTTGTCGGCGGTATGTTACTTGCGAGACTCGATCGTCGGTATCCCAATACCCGTTTCTGTTACCCGCAAGTCACTTTACTCGTCCGTAATGCATGATCCGTGACGGACACTTGATCACTTTGAGCTCATTATGATGATGCACTACCGAGTGGGCCGGTGATACCTCTCCGTCATGCGGAGTGACAAATCCCTGTCTCGATCCGTGTCCCCAAAAGACACTTTTCGGAGATAACATAATGCACCTTTATAGTCACCCATTCGTTGTGGCGTTTGGTACACCAAAGCATTCCCTCGGTTCAAGGGGTTACGATCTCAAGGTCTGGAAGAGATACTTGACATTGGAAAAGCTCTAGCAAAGCGAACTACCGATCTTGTGCTAGCGGATTGGGTCTTGTCCATCACGTCATTCTCTAATGGCGTGATCCGTTATCAATGACATCGATGTCCATAGTCGGAAACCATGACTATCCCGAAACGAGCTAGTCAACTAGAGGCTCACTAGGGGGTTTGTTGGTCTATGTATTCCCGTGTATCCCGATTTCCGTATGATACATTTATAGCATGAATAAAGACAATTATCATGAACAAGAAATATAATAATAATGCTTTTATTATTGCCTCTAGGGCATATTTCCAGGTCTCCCCTTGCACAAGTCAATAATCTAGTTACATTGTGATGAATCGAACACCCATAGAGTTAGGTGTTGATCATGTTTTTGCCGGGAAGAGGTTTTGAGCCGGATCTGCGACATTCGGTTATGCACTTTAAAATTTCTATGTCTCCATCAGAACACTTTCACGGATGGAGTTGAGGCCGCTTGATGTGCTGGTCTTCTTGTGAAAACGGGCTCCTTGGCAAGTCTTAGCTCCGGTGTTTCCGAAAGTTTGAATCGGACGCTTGGGTATAACTCCTAGGTGGGTGATGAACTCCTTCACCCAAATTGCTTCTGGCCGCCTCAAGGGATGCCATGTACTCCCTTCACATTAGATCCATACGGCCTTTCTTTGCGGTTGCCCTTTCTTTGCTCCACCATTCAACATATACCGTATCCGGTTTGTGACTTAGAGTCATCGGATCGTATTGGCTAAGCGTCGGGTAACCCTTCTGACGAGCTCTTCGTCACCTCCATAAACGAAACATGTCCTTTGTCCTTTTCAGGTCTTAGGATATTCTTGACCGCTGTCCGGTTGTTCCTTGCGGGATTACTTTGGTACCTTCCCAAACTTGGCAAGGTTTACATCCAGTCGGTACACAGGCATCATAATAGATCCTATGGGTGGGGCATGGGGATGACCTCATCTCTTCTTTATCTTTTGCCGTGGTGGGCTTGGTGAGCTCAATCTCACACCTTCAACAGGCAAACCCTTGGGTGATCCATTTGAACTTCTTCAAAATCTTATCAAATATGTGCTTTGTGAAAAACCTATAAGGGTTCGATCTATCTCTATAGATCTTGATGCCTAATATATTGAACTTCTCAAGGTCCTTCATTGAAAACACTTATTCAAGTAGGCCTTAATCTTGTCCAAGAATTCTATATCATTTCCCATCAAAAGTATGTCATCTACATATAATATGAAATGCTCTGAGCTCCCCTCACTTTCTTGTAGCGGGCTTCTCCATAAGTCGCATAAACTAACGCTTTGATCATCTCATCAGCGAATGTTCTAACTCGAGATGCTTGCCCAGCCCATAAATGGATCATTGGAGCTTGCATACTTGTCAACATTCTTAGGATCGACAAAACCCTCGGCTGCATCATATACACCTCTTCCTTAAGATATCCGTTAAGGCACTGTTTTGGCGTCCATCGCCATATCTCATAATCATAGTATCGGCAATTGCTAACATGATTGAGACGGACTTGACTTCGCTCACGGAGAGAAGTCTCCGTAGTCAATCCCTTGAACTTACCGATAACCCTTAGCGACAAGTCGAGCTTTGTAGATGGTGACATTACCATCGCGTCCGTCTTCTTCTTAAAGATCCATTTGTTTTCTATCGCTCGCCGATCATCGCAAGTCGGTCAAAGTCCACACTTTGTTTTCATACATGGATTCTATCTGGTTCATGGCTTCTAGCCATTTGTTGGAATCTGGGCCGCCATCGCTTCTTCATAGTTCGAAGGTTCATTGTTGTCTAACAACATGATTTCGGGACAGGGTTGCGTACCACTCTGGTGGCGTGTCCTAGTGGACCTCTGATTCATGTAACTTGATCCGAAGTACCTTGATCATCATCATTAATTTCCTCTTGGTTGGTGTAGGCATCACGGAACATTTTCTGAGCTGCACTACTATCTGTTCAAGAGGTAGTACTTCATCGAGTTCTACTTTCCTCCACTTACTTCTTCGAGAAAACTCTTTTTCAGAAAGGATCCGTTCTTGGCAACAAAGATCTTGCCCTCGGATCTTAAGTAGAAGGTATACCCAATGGTTTCTTTAGGGTATCCTATGAAGCGCATTTTCGACTTGGTTCGAGCTTTTCGGTTGAAGTTTCTTGACATAAGCGCATCCCCAAACTTTTAGAAATGACATCTTAGGTTTCTTCCCAAACCATAATTCATACGGTGTCGTCTCAGCGGTTTAGGCGGTGCCCTATTTAAAGTGAATGTAGCTGTCTCTAGGCGTATCCCCAAAATGATAGCGGTAAATCGGTAAGAGACATCATAGACCGCACCATATCCAATAGAGTGCGATTACGACGTTCGGACACACCGTTCGCTAGGTGTTCGGTAGCGTTAGTTGTAAACGATTCACATTTTCTTAAGTGTGTACCAAATTTGTGACTTAAATATTCTCCTCCACGATCGATCGTAAGAATTTTATCTTTCGGTCCGTTGATTCTCTACTTCATTCTGAAATTCCTTGAACTTTTCAAGGTCTCGGACTTGTGTTTCATCAAGTAGACATAACCATATCTACTCAAGTCATACGTGAGTGAGAACATAGATATCCTCCATGAGCCTCAGCGCTCATTGGACCGCACATCGGTATGTATGATTTCCAACAAGTTGGTTGCTCGCTCCATTGTTCAGGAGAGCAGTCTTGGTCATCTTGCCCATGAGGCATGGTTAGCATGTGTCAAATGATTCATAATCTAAAGACTCCAAAAGTCCATCGACATGGAGCTTCTTCATGCGCTTGACACCAATGTGACCAAGGCGGCGATTCCACAAGTATGTGGGACTATCGTTATCAACTTTACATCTTTTGGTATTCACGCTATAAACATGTGTAATACTAAACTCGAGATTCATTAAGAATAAACCATTGACCATCGAACATGACCATAAAACATATCTCTCATATAAATAGAACAACCATTATTCTCGGTTTAAATGAGTAGCCATCTCGCATTAAGCGAGATCCGGATACAATATTCATGCTCAAACTTGGCACCAAATAACAATTATTAAGGTTCATAACTAATCCCGTAGGTAAATGAAGAGGTAGCGTGCGGGCGATCACATCGACTCTGGAACCATTCCGGCGGCATCGTCACCTCGTCCTTTGCCGATCTCCGCTTATTCGCAGCTCCTGCATGAGTTACAAATATGAGCAACGGCACGGTATCAAATACCGGGAGTTACTACTGATCTTGGTAAAGTACACATCAATTACATGTATATCAAATATACCTTTGGTGTTGCGGCCTTCTTGTCCGCTAAGTATTTGGGGCAGTTCCGCTTCGATGACCCTCCTTGCAATAAAAGCACTCGGTCTCAGGCTTGGGTCCATTCTTTGACTTCTTCCGGCAACTTGCTTCTGGGGGCAACCTCCTTGCCGTCCTTCTTGAAGTTCTTCTTGCCCTTGCCCTTCTTGAACTTAGTGGTCTTATTGACCATCAACACTTGATGTTCTTTCTTGATTTCAACCTCGGTGACTTGAGCAAGAACACTTGAGAATGGTCTTTACCATCCCCTACATGTTGTAGTTCATCACAAAGCTCTTGTAGCTTGGTGGGGGGGAGGATTCAATCCCCA
>JAHIAM010018576.1:0-23117 GCA_021605205.1 Aegilops longissima
TGGCAGCCAGGCGTGGTGCAGGTTGGTCTGATAGTTCTCCGGCGAGGCTTCGTAAGCTTGCGTGAGAAAGAGAGGTGTTGGGAGGAGGGGCTGCGCCTGCAAGCGTGTTGGCAGCCTCCCCCACCCTCTATTTATAGGAGGAGAGGGTCAGGGAGGCGGCCCTCTAGGGCAAACCCTAGGGGGGCGGCGGCAAGGGAGGAGGAGGAGGGTGGCTTGCCCCCCAAGCTGGCGCGCCCTTTGGTTTCCTCCTCCCCAAACCCTAGGCGCATGGGCCTGGGTGAGGCGCACCCAGCCCACAGAGGCTGGTCCTCTCCCACTTAGCCCATGTGGCCCCAGGAGAGGTGGCCCCCGGTGGACCTCCGGAACCTCCCGGTGGCCCAGTACTACCGGTATACCACGAAACTTCCAGTCCGTTTAACCACTTTCCATATATAAATCTTTACCTCCGGACCATTCGGAACTCCTCGTGACGTCAAGGGATCTCATCAGGGACTCGAACAACATTCGGTAATCACATACTTGTCTTCCTATTAACCCTAGCGTCACGAACCTTAAGTGTGTAGACCCTACGGGTTGGAGACATCTTGAGACATAACGAGACTACCTCAAGTCAATAACCAACAGCGGGATCTGGATACCATGTTGGCTCCCACATGCTCCTCGATGTTGTCATCGGATGAACCACGATGTCAAGGGTTCAAGCAACCCGTATTCTATTCCCTTTGTCCGACGGTATGTTACTTGCGAGAGACTTCGATCGTCCGTATCCCAATACCTCGTTAGTCTCGTTACCGCAAGTCACTTTACTCGTACCGCAATGCATGATCCGTGACCGGACACTTGATCACTTTGAGCTCATTATGATGATGCATTACAGGTGGGCGAGTGATACCTCTCCGTCATACGGTGACAAATCGATCTCGATCCGTGTCAACCCAATGGTCACTTTGGAGATACAGTAGTGCACCTTTATAGTCACCCGATTCGTTGTGACGTTTGATACACCAAAGCACTCCTACGGTGTCCGGGAATTGCACGATCTCATGGTCTAAGGAAGAGATACTTGACATTGGAAAAGCTCTAGCAAAGCGAACTACCGATCTTTGTGCTATGCTTAGGATTGGGTCTTGTCCATCCGTCATTCTCCTAATGGCGTGATCCGTTATCAATGACATCGATGTCCATAGTCAGGAAACCATGACTATCTGTGACCAACGAGCTAGTCAACTAGAGGCTTACTAGGACGTATTGTAGTCTATGTATTCACACGTGTATTACGATTTCCGGATAATACTGTTATAGCATGAATAAAGACAATTATCATGAACAAGGAAATATAATAATAATGCTTTTATTATTGCCTCTAGGGCATATTTCCATGAGTCTCCCACTTGCACTAGAGTCAATAATCTAGTTTACATTGTGATGAATCGAACACCCATAGAGTTACGGTGTTGATCATGTTTTGCCAGGAAGAGGTTTAGTCAGCGGATCTGCGACATTCAGATCCGTATGCACTACAAATTTCTATGTCTCCATTCTGAACATTTTCACGGATGGAGTTGAGCGGCAACAGTGATGTGCTGGTCTTCTTGTGAAACTGGGCTCCTTGGCAAGGCAATAGCTCGGTGTTGTCCTGAAGAGTTTGTCGGCTGACGCATTGGGTATGACTCTAGGTCGGTGATGAACTCCTTCACCCAAATTGCTTCATCGCTGCCTCGAGGCTGCCATGTACTCCGCTTCACATGTAGATCCATACGACGCTACTGCTTGCAGCTGCACCAGCTTCTTGCTCCACCATTCAACATATACGCGTATCCGGTTTGTGACTTAGAGTCATCGGATCTGTGTCGAAGCTAGCGTCGGCGTAACCCGTTCTGACGAGCTCTTCGTCACCTCCATAAGCGAAACATGTCCTTTGTCCTTTTCGGTACTTCAGGATATTCTTGACCGCTGTCCGGTGTTCCTTGCGGGATTACTTTGGTACCTTCCTACCAAACTTACGGCAAGGTTTACATCAGTGCGGTACCGGCATGGCATACATAATAGATCCTATGGCTGAGGCATAGGGGATGACACTCATCTCTTCTTTATCTTTTGCCGTGGTGGGGCATTGAGCTGAGCTCAATCTCACACCTTCTTGTCTGAGGCAGAACCCTTCTTGGACTGATCCATTTGAACTTCTTCAAAATCTTATCAAGGTATGTGCTTTGTGAAAGACCTATGAGGCGTCTCGATCTATCTCTATAGATCTTGATGCCTAATATATAACAACTTCTCCAAGGTCCTTCATTGAAAACACTTATTCAAGTAGGCCTTAATGCTGTCCAAGAATTCTATATCATTTCCCATCAAAGTATGTCATCTACATATAATATGAGAAATGCTCTGAGCTCCACTCACTTTCTTGTAAGCAGGCTTCTCCATAAGTCGCATAAACTAAGCGCTTTGATCATCTCATCAGCGAATGTTCTAACTCGAGATGCTTGCACCAGCCCATAAATGGATCGCTGGAGCTTGCATACTTTATTAGCATTCTTAGGATCGACAAAACCTTCGGCTGTATCATATCAGCTCTTCCTTAAGATAACCGTTAAGGAGCAGCTGTTTTGGCGTCCATCGCCATATCTCATAATCATAGTATCGGCAATTGCTAACATGATTGGACGGACTTAAGCTTAAAGCTACGGAGAGAAAGTCTCATCGTAGTCAATCCCTTGAACTTGCCGATAACCCTTAGCGACAAGTCGAGCTTTATAGATGGTGACATTACCATCGCGTCCGTCTTCTTCTTAAAGATCCATTTGTTTTCTATAGCTCGCCGATCATCGGACCGTCGGTCAAAGTCCACACTTTGTTTTCATACATGGATTCTATCTCGGACTTCATGGCTTCTAGCCATTTGTTGGAATCTGGGCCGCCATCGCTTCTTCATAGTTCGAAGGTTCATTGTTGTCTAACAACATGATTTCCGAGACAGGGTTGCCGTACCACTGCAGTGCGGGCGTGTCCTAGTGGACCTCTGAGTTCAGTAGCAACTTGATCCAAGTACCTTGATCATCATCATGAATTTCCTCTTGATTGGTGTAGGCATCACGGAACATTTTCTGAGCTGCACTACTTTCTGTTCAAGAGGTAGTACTTCATCGAGTTCTACTTTCCTCCACTTACTTCTTTCGAGAGAAACTCTTTTCGAGAAAGATTCCGTTCTTGGCAACAAAGATCTTGCCTTCGGATCTAAGGTAGAAGGTATACCCAAAGGTTTCCTTAGGGTATCCTATGAAAAGCGCATTTTTCGACTTGGGTTCGAGCTTTTAGGTTGAAGTTTCTTGACATAAGCATCGCATCCCCAAACTTTTAGAAGCAACTGACTTAGGTTTCTTCCCAAACCATAATTCATACGGTGTCGTCTCAGCGGTTTAGGCGGTGCCCTATTTAAAGTGAATGTAGCTGTCTCTAGGCGTATCCCCAAAATGATAGCGGTAAATCGGTAGAGACATCATAGACCGCACCATATCCAATAGAGTGCGATTCTGACGTTCGGACACACCATTCTGTTGAGGTGTTCGAGTGGCGTTAGTTGTGAAACGATTCCACATTTTCTTAAGTGTGTACCAAATTAAGTGACTTAAATATTCTCCTCCACGATCTGATCGTAAAATTTTATCTTTCGGTCACGTTGATTCTCTACTTCATTCTGAAATTCCTTGAACTTTTCAAGGTCTCGGACTTGTGTTTCATCAAGTAGACATACCCATATCTACTCAAGTCATCTGTGAGTGAGAACATAACGATATCCTCCATGAGCCTCAACGCTCATTGGACCGCACACATCGGTATGTATGATTTCCAACAAGTTGGTTGCTCGCTCCATTGTTCGAGAGAATGGAGTCTTGGTCATCTTGCCCATGAGGCATGGTTAGCATGTGTCAAATGATTCATAATCAAGAGACTCCAAAAGTCCATCAGCATGGAGCTTCTTCATGCCTTGACACCAATGTGACCAAAGGCGGCAGTGCCACAAGTATGTGGGACTATCGTTATCAACTTTACATCTTTTGGTATTCACGCTATGAACATGTGTAATACTCGCTCGAGATTCATTAGAATAAACCATTGACCATGGACATGACCATAAAACATATCTCTCATATAAATAGAACAACCATTATTCGGTTTAAATGAGTAGCCATCTCGCATTAAGCGAGATCCGGATACAATATTCATGCTCAAACTTGGCACCAAATAACAATTATTAAGGTTCATAACTAATCCCGTGGGTAAATGAAGAGGTAGCGTGCCGGCGGCGATCACGCCGACTCTGGAACCATTCCGCAGCGCGCCGTCACCTCGTCGCCGCCGATCTCCGCTTATTCGCAGCTCTGCTTGTGAGTTACAAATATGAACAGCGGCACGGTATCAAATACCAGAGTTACTACGATTCTTGGTAAGGTACACATCAATTACATGTATATCAAATATACCTTTGGTGTTGCGGCCTTCTTATCCGCTAAGTATTTGGGGCAGTTCGCTTCGGTGACCCTTCCCTTGCAATAAAAGCACTCGGTCTGGGCTTGGGTCCATTCTTTGACTTCTTCCGGCAACTTGCTTGCGCGGCGGCAATCTCCTTGCCGTCCTTCTTGAAGTTCTTCTTGCCCTTGCCCTTCTTAAACTTAGTGGTCTTATTGACCATCAACACTTGATGTTCTTTCTTGATTTCAACCTCGGTGACTTGACGCAAGAACACTTCAGGAATGGTCTTTACCATCCCTGCATGTTGTAGTTCATCACAAAGCTCTTGTAGCTTGGTGGGAGGCATTGGAGGATTCTGTCGATGACCCGCCTCATCGGGGAGGTTAATATTCAAGGTAGGTCATCCGGTTGTGCAAGCGGACATCTTGAGAATGTGCTCAGCAGCAGAACTGTTTCCTCCATCTTACAACTATAGAACTTGTCGGAGATGTCATATCTCTCGACCGGCGTGAGCTTGGAAAACAAGTTTCAGCTCTTGAACATCTCATATGCTCCGTGATGCTCAAAAGCGCTTTTGGAGCCCGGTTCTAAGGCATAAAGCATGCCGCTGAGCGAGGAGTAATCATCAACCGCGAGACATGCAAAGCATTCATAATGTCTTGGTTCTGGGACGGGAGCTTCACCTAGCGGTCCTTCTAGGGCGTATTGTTTCTGGCAGCTATGAGGATGATCCTCGGGTTCGGACCAGATCCGTATAGTTGCTTGCCGTCATCTTTCAGCTTGGTTTTCTCTAGGAGCAGCGTTGAAGTTCAAGTTGACATGGCGTTAGCCATTTGATCTACAAGACATATAATTCAAAAGTTTTAGACTAAGTTCATGATAATTAAGTTCATCTAATCAAATTATTAATGAACTCCCACTTAGATTAGACATCCCTCTAGTCATCTAAGTGTTACAGCGATCCAGAGTCAACTAGGCGTGTCCGATCAACACGTGAAGGCGGACTAGTCTCGTCGATGAACATTCTCATGTTGATCGTATCTTCCATCGACTCGTGTTCGACCTTTCGGTCTCCGTGTTCGAGGCCATGTCTTCACATGCTTAGGCTCGTCAAGTTAACCCTAAGTGTTTCTGCGTGTGTAAATCTTGCTTACACCGTTGTATGTGAGCGTAAGAATCCATCACACCCGATTAACACGTGGTGCTTAGAAGCGACGAACTGTGCAGCGGTTGCAGTTAGGGAGAACACTTCTTGAAATTGTTCTAAGGGATCATCTTATTTACTACCGTCGTTCTAAGTAAACAAGATGTATAATCATAATAAACATCATGCAATTATAAAGTAGTGACATGATATGGCCAATATCATATAGCTCCTTTGATCTTCATCTTGGGGCTCCATGATCATCCTGTCACCGAGCATGACACCATGATCTCCATCATCATGATCTCCATCATCGTGCCTCCATGAAGTTGTCATAGCGACTACTTCTACTTCTATGGCTAACAGCGTTTAGCAATAAAGTAAAGTAAATTACATGGCGTTCTTCAATGACACGCATGAGTCATACAAAAATAAAGACAACTCCTATGGCTCCTGCGGTTGTCATACTCATCGACATGCAAGTCGTGATTCCTATTACAAGAACATGATCTCATACATCACAATATATCATCATTCATCACAACTTGGCCATATCCGTCACATGACAATTGCTGCAAAAACAAGTTAGGCGTCCTCTAATTGTTGTTGCATCTTTTACGTGGCTGCAATTGGGTTCTAAAGAACGTTTTCTTACCTCGAATAACCACAGCGTGATCTTGTCAACTTCTATTTACCCTTCATAAGGACCACATTCATCGAATCCGCTCCCACTAAAGTAGGAGAGCAGGACACCCGCCAGCCACCTTATGCAACTAGTGCATGTTAGTCGGTGGAACCGGTCTCACGTAAAATGCGTGTAAGGTTGGTCGGGCGCTTCATCCCACAATACCGCGGAAGCAAGAAACAACTAATGCGGCAAGTAAGTTGACAAGATCCACGCCGCACAACAAAATTGTGTTCTACTCGTGCAAAGAACTACGCATAGACCTAGCTCATGATGCCCTTTGTTGGGGAGCGTTGCAGAAAATTAAAATTTTTCTACGGTTTCACCAAGATCCATCTATGAGTTCTACCGCTAGCAACGAGTAGCAGAGAGTTTGCATCTACATACCACTTGTAGATCGAATCTGAGCGTTCTTGAGAGTGGTGATGATGAAGGCGTTCCCAGCGTGATTCCGATCACCGATGACCAAAGTCTGAAAGGACAGCACCTCCGTGTTCAACACACGTGCGGAGACGATGGCGTCTCCTCCGTCTTGATCCAGCAAGAGAAGGAGAGGTTGAAGACAATCCCAATGGCAGCCTGACGGCGTGGTGCAGGTTGGTCTGATAGTTCTCGGCGAGGCCCGCCAAGCTTGCGTGAGAAAGAGAGGTGTTGGGAGGGAGGGGCTGCGCCTACAAGCTGTGTTGGCAGCCCTCCCCCCTCTATTTATAGGAGGAGAGGGGTCAGGGGCCGGCCCTCTAGGGCAAACCCTAGAGGCGGCCAAGGGAGGAGGGAGGAGGTGGCTTGCCCCCCAAGCTGAGGCGCCCCTTTGGGGTTTCCTCCTCCCAAACCCTAGGCATGGGCCTGGGTGGGGCGCACCCAGCCACCGGGGTGGTTCCTCTCACTTAGCCCATGTGGCCCCCAGGAAGGTGGCCCCTCCCGGTGGACCTCGGAACCCTCCGGTGGCCCGGTACTTTACCGGTATACCACGAAACTTTCAGTCCGTTTAACCACTTTCCATATATAAATCTTTACCTCCGGACCATTCGGAACTCCTCGTGACGTCCAGGGATCTCATCAGGACTCGAACAACATTCGGTAATCACATACTTGTCTTCCTATTAACCTAAGCGTCACGAACCTTAAGTGTGTAGACCCTACGGGTTGGGGAGACATCTGGAGACATGACCGAGACTACCTCAAGTCAATAACCAACAGCGGGATCTGGATACCCATGTTGGCTCCCACATGCTCCTCGATGTTGTCATCGGATGAACCACGATGTCAAGGGTTCAAGCAACCCGTATTCTATTCCCTTTGTCGAGCGGTATGTTACTTGCGAGACTCGATCGTCGGTATCCCAATACCTCGTTAGTCTTCGTTACCGGCAAGTCACTTTACTCGTACCGCAATGCATGATCCCGTGACCGGACACTTGGTCACTTTGAGCTCATTATGATGATGCATTAGAGAGTGGGCCCGGTGATACCTCTCCGTCATCACGGGTGACAAATCGATCTCGATCCGTGTCAACCCAATGGTCACTTCGGAGATACACTAGTGCACCTTTATAGTCACCCGATTCGTTGTGACGTTTGATACACCAAAGCACTCCTACGGTATCCGGGGTGCCGCGATCTCATGGTCTAAGGAAGAGATACTTGACATTGGAAAAGCTCTAGCAAAGCGAACTACGATCTTTGTGCTATGCTTAGGATTGGGTCTTGTCCATCACGTCATTCTCCTAATGGCGTGATCCGTTATCAATGACATCGATGTCCATAGTCGGGAAACCATGACTATCTGTTGACCACGAGCTAGTCAACTAGAGGCTTACTAGGGGCGTATTGTAGTCTATGTATTCACCGTGTATTACGATTTCCGGATAATACGGTTATAGCATGAATAAAGACAATTATCATGAACAAGGAAATATAATAATAATGCTTTTATTATTGCCTCTAGGGCATATTTCCAACAACCAAAAGTCGTTCACTTTATGCAACAACTCTTAAGCTCGACCGCATCCGTGCGATGATGCCGTTGTGCACTTCGCATGGAATCGTTCCAACTTAGCAAGAAAACTTTGGCGTGATGGCCGTCGTCGCGGCGGTTCTTCCGGCAACTTGGAAGAAGTGCCAATCCGCCTAATGACGAAGGGCCTCACCCGTGACACCACCGATGGCCGGATGCAGCGCATTTGCCACGAGTTGGAGGAGGCGGACGGCTTCTTGCCATTGGCAATTAGTTCTTGTGGAGGCGGAGAGCAGCGGTAGCGGCAAGCCTTGTCGTCGAGAGGAGCTTGCCGGCGGAGGAGGAGGCAGGCCAAGCCGAAGTTGAGCCGGCGAGCACGCGGGCGCCTCCTCCCCACCTTCAAGTAGCTTGCCGCGGCCGAGCCACAGCTCCACCAAGAAAGCGTCTCTGCAGGCGGGGAAGTGGCGAAATGGTGAGGCAGACCCAACAGCCGTCGCTGGCCCAGCCCTTGCCCTCCACAGCAGCAACTCTTTGTTGCAGGTGCACCTCACGCCGCCGCTTGCAAGCTGGGCCGGGGCCTGCAGGACCACAAGTCACTGCACCCGTAAGCGTCCAGAGAGCCTACCCTTCCGGCTCGTCGCACGGAGGTGAACGATGGTCGACCTCTCCGGCGCTCAGCTCGAGGAAGAAGAGAAGTAAAGATCTTGTCGCTGTGCCCTTAATTCTTCAATTTGTTGCTTTGTCTTGTGTCTTACTTGCTTCATTCTGAACTCTTTCCTTTTGGAAGGACTTGGCCAGAGAGAGCTTGAAGAGAGCCAAGACCCAGTGATACCGTCATCGAGGGCGAACCCTTGCAGCAGCCCTGGGCCAGCGTCAAGAGACCTCCTTACTTGGGACCAGCGACCCTTCTAAAGCAGCCCCGGTGTAAGTATATGGTTCACTTTTCTGCGGTTAGGCGCATGGGTGCTCTTTGTTCTTGATATCATTTGTTGATTTGTGTAGGAGCGAGAGCAGCCCGCGCTTGGTTGTCTGAGGCCGTTCTGACATGCCATCTGCTTCTACGCCGCCAAGGAAGATCCCCGGCGAGGAGTGCCCTCCGGCAAGGAGGCTTCTCCGACAGGGCAGCTCTCCCGGCAGAGATGGCACCGTCGACCCTCCAATAGCTGGGACTGCATTTGCTGCGAGATCCCATCATGGGTCAAGCCTCTTGCTGTAAGCTGCCCATGTGTTCTTCTTCAATTCTTCTTTTGGATATTTTGCTTGACTTTTCTTTCTTTTTTTCTTGTCGTCCAGATCCATCCGCCGCCGAGGCGATGGGACTGAGGTCGCCGGGCCGAGGAGGGCTTGCTGTCATCACAGCAACGCTCTTTGTCGCCCGAGGAGGAACAGCGCAGACGAGCCCGCCGTCGAAGAGGCATAAGGCTGCCGCACCCTTGATGGCGAGGGTCAAAGCGATCGTCTTGGCGACCACTGAGGCGCGCGAGGGCGCGGGCGCTACACCGACCGCCCGATCCCTCCGTACCATGCCTGGCCGGGCTCGAGGAGCCCCAGCCAGCGCCTACTTGAAGGCTGGCGATGGGGTGTTCATCAAGCTCCCAGGCGTCGAGCTCCGAGGGCACGGTCGAGGAGACCTTGACCCGAAGAGCTGCTACCGCCTCCCAGCTGGGCTCGTTGGTCGGCCAGCATGTAAGCCAAGCAGCAATGGCGAGTCGAGGACGAGCAGGCCCCATTGCGGAAGCCTTGCCGACAAGCCAAATTTGGAATCCCGGAAGCACTTCGCCGGCGGGGAGCGGAACATGGAAGCATGGCGAGAAGAGCTTCAAGGCGCCAACCAAAGCTCTCCGGGCGTAAGCGGAAGAAGCAGAGCAACTTCGGTGAGGCGCCTGGCCTTCATCCTTAGAAGGCTGAGTCGAGGAGGCAGCGGCTTGTTGCCGAGAGAAGCTGTCTGCGCAGAAGGCGAGTTAGGCGTAGCGGAAGATCAATCTTGACAGCTATGAGGAAGAGCTTGCGGCGAAAGCAATCAATTGGCGGAGCTCTCAAAGGAAGCAAAAAGGCAATGCTGCAGCTCTTGCGAGGCCGCCAAGAAGAGTTGGAAGCGAAGGTGGTGCAGCTGGAGGCCAACCTCGAGAAGAGTGGTGAGGATCTTGCTGCGCTCAAACACGGCGAAGGCGCCTACACTCTTGGCGAGCTGCGAGGGCCGTCTCGCCGAGGAAGAACTAAAAGCTCGCCGCCCGCCCAAGGACTCAAAGGTAGATCTTGGTGAAGTGACAACCTTCAATCTGAGCCCATTTGGGCGGCGCCAAGGTGCGGGAGGTAGCCTTGGAGAAGATCAAGACCGACGAGGAGCTGCTGGCGGCGAGTCCCGACCGCCAGAACACCTTAAGAGCGTGATGCTTTGGACCGAGGTCTTGTAATCTGCCGCCGCCATCGACAAGGAGGCTGATGGGCTGGGGATGGTGGATCTCGGGTACTCCTCAAGCCGAGCATCTCCAAGCCAGCGCCAAGCTCAGCTTGTTCTTCAAAGGTGTGGTAGCGGCTCTCCAAGCGGCTCCGGAAGATATCCCAAAGCAGCTGGCCGGCGAGTCGCGTCAAATCTGTCACGAGGCTCTTGGAAGAGTCTTGATGAAGGTGGCCTTCCATAATCCAGGCGTTAACCGCCAATGTCCTCAAGTCCTTGCCGCCGGCTGCGGCGTTAGGCGCTCAAGGCCCTCTCGCACCATTGTGGGCAGGGGTGGCGGGATCAAGAGAGTCGATGGCGACCGCGTGAATTAGATCGCCCGTTTTTATCTTTTTCCTTATGCGCCGCTGATCATGTTAGGAGAACAATTTATTAGAGCTGCGACAAGCTATCTTGTAATATAACTCTATTTCAGTTAGTAATTGCTATGTTATTTCCTTTACTTGGGTCCTTCATTTGTATGTTTACGCCCTCGCTTTTAGGGAACTTGTCGGCGCGGGCACCCTTGCATGGCTTCTCTGAGTCGCGAGCGTTCGGCTTCTTTGGCAGTCGCGCCTCCGACAACAACCTTTTCGCGACTAGTTGCAGCTCACTTAAGTTGTTGAGGCGGACTCGAAACAAAGTAAGGGCGCAAACTAGCTCTGAGTTGGTTCCTTCGCGCAGCGAGTTTTCCATACAAAAGCACGCAGTCGTTCGAGGAAGATAACTTAAAATTTAAAACGGCGCTCAAACTTTGGCAACTTAGCTTTTACGTAGTTTGCTTCCGGTGGGCCAAATTCCTCGAGCTATGCTTGGTTCACATGCATTATCTTCTTCTCCTTCCCCACAGCAAACTTGTGGGCGAGGAACCTTCTCTTCTTTGAGAAGAAAGAGAGAAAATAAAGATATGGAGCCTTATGCGGCTCCTTATTGCTCTACGGAATAGGTGCTGCACTAAAGTGTCGGACTAAAGTAGAAAGCATGAAATTGACAAGATGTGCGGAACTTTATGAGCTTCTTGATGCTGCGGTCTGCGCCCGGCTTTGTACAAAGGATTCCATGCAACATGGGCAAGACTTGTACAAAAGGTGGTTGCGAACAGGTTCGGCAACCGGCATATGGATAAAACTTACGAAGATGCTCAATGTTCGGGGAGTTGCTCACGGAATGCCATCTTGGTCTCAAAGAAGCGGATAAGCGCTAGGCCTAGTGATGTTCGTCTCACCCGATAAGGTCTTCCCACTTTGGCGTCAACTTGTTGGAATTCTTGGCGGACTGAGCAGGCGCGAAGAACAAGGTCGCCTTCCTCGAGACTTACGGCACTAACTGCGGCTATGGTAGCGGCGCAAAAGCTTCTTTGATAACGAGCAGCTTCGTCTGAGTGACTGAGCGGTCCTCCTCAGGGCAGCGGCGTCATCTTGTCTGGCTGCTCTTGCTCGAGCTCATCATAGCGAGCACTCGAGGTGACCCGTATCACGAGTTCCGTGGGGAGAACTGCCTGCTGCTCCATAGACTAGGCGAAAGGTGTATGCGGCGGTGGCTCGATTTGGCGTCGTCTGATCGACCAAAGAACCACCGGCAGCTCCTCAATCGATTTATTCGCACTTGTGCAGCACTGTCGAAAGTTCTGGTCTTGAGTCCTCAGCACTTCAGCGTTTTCCCTCTCGCTTGACCGTTGCCTCTCGGATGAGCAGCGAAGTTAACGCAGACCTTGCGCCAAGATCTTGGGCGTCTTGCATGAAGGTGCGGCTCGTGAATTGCGTGCCGTTGTCGGTGATGATCCTGTTACTGAATCCCAAAACGGCAAACAATCGACTGAAGAACTTGACTGCTGACATGCTGTCACCTTCCTCCTTGCTTCCACTTCCGGCCACTTTGTGAACTTATCGATTACAGCGTACAAGTACTCAAAGCCCCGAGACCAAAATGGCGAGGATAAAGGGATCATCTGGAAGCTTGAGCTGGCTGGTGGTGTATTTGCTTGGAATGGGCAGCTGCGCTTCACACTTGGTTACTTGTGCAGTTGCATCTGGAGGATGTTGGCCAAAAGAAACCTTGCGGGCAACTTTGCGGCAAGTGCTCTTGTGCCAATGTGGTGACCACATATGCCTCCATGTATCTCTGCCTTGTGACTTACATCCATCTTCGATGAATACACTTCAATTTCACACTGTTGAGTCTTCTTACATGCCTGAATGTTGTCGACAAACTGGTACATACTTGACTGCGGGCTACTCTTTCCGCTTCTTCTTGCTCTTGGGAAGTTCTCACATGTCTGAAGAAATGGGCGATCTGCTGTGCCCATCTTTGGAGCTTGCGGCTCGACAACAAGGACTAAAGGCACATTTGCTTCAATAGGTACATCGCTTCTGGCGAGAACCTGTGGCTCGGCGGAGCTTGATGATCCCGGCAAGCTTGCGGGAGCAAAACTGTCGGGGCGTCGCTTCAGCAGAAACAAACCCTTAGGCTTGCCAGCAGACTGCTCCTCGGTGATATCGGTGTTGATCTTAGGGACCTTTTGGCGGCGGCCCGAGAAGCTCTGCCGGAAAGTAGTCACCGAAACCAACTTCCTCTTCTTGCTCTGTCCGATTGATGGTGCCTCTGAGTTGGTTGAGTCAGCTTGAGCACGAAGATCCCTGGTTCCACGTGTAACTTAAGTGCGGCGCACTTGACGACCATCAACAATGTCATTTTGAGCTCTTGGAACATATTCCATTTGGGCCGTCAAAGTGCTCTTCTAGCTTCCTCACTTCATCAACATAAGCCTCCATCAATGGACTCACGATAATTCTTGTTCACTTGGCGGACGACAATTTGTGAGTCACCCACGACAATGAGCTTCTTGATCCCAGGTCTGCTGCGATCCACGAGACCGGCAAGCAAACCTTCATACTCTGCGGTATGTCGTTCGTTGCTTGCTCCTTGGGAAAGTGCATCTGGACTATGTACTTGAGGTGTTCTCCGGTGGGGAGCGATAAGTAGCTGCGCCCTTGCGGCGCCTTGCACGTGAAGAGCACCATCGAAGTACATAAGCCACTCCTTGCTTGCTTCCTTGGTGGGGATGCTCGTTTACGGAATTTCTTAATCACGTGTTGGCGTCCACTCTGCTATGAACTCTGCCAATGCTCTGCTTTGGATAGTTGAAGTGCTCTCAAACTTGAGACCAAAGCAGCAGTTCAGCTAGCCCACTCGACAATCACCCACATTGCTTACGGATTTTGCAGTATCCTCTTGAGAAAGCAGTGTATTTGCCGTGATCTCATGTGCTTGGAAGTAATGGCGCAGCTTTTCGAGGCCATGAGAAGGCGAAAAGCAATTTACGCACACGGGAGTACCTTGACCTAGCCCCCCCTGCGGTGGCCCGACAAAAAGTAAACTGGTATTGCACCATTTTCTTACTGTATCCTCTCACGCTCTGCGCAGATCCATCTTTATCCGGGACGGAGCTTGTCGGTGAAGCCCACAGCAGCCATTGGATGCATACGCCATGGTGGCCGGCTCATCATCCGCCTCCCTCTCCGCTACTAACACAGCACTAACCACTTGATTGGTCGCCGCTATATATAGCAACTTCTCTTGTGGCTTAGATGCGACAAATATTGGAGTGGAGGGCAGAGTATCTCTTCAAGTCTGCGGCGCAACCTCCGCTTCAGGGTCCATTTCATTGGACCTGCCTTTTCAAAATTTTGAAAAATGGTAGAGCGCGCTCAGCAGAACCTAGAGATAAACCTGCTGAGAGCAGCTATGCAACCGGCAAGTCTTCGTACATCCTTGGCGCTTTGGTGCTTCAATCATTCAATGGCCTTGATCTTGTGGGATTGGCTTCAATTCCCATTGAGACCACGAAGAACCGAGAAGCTTGCGGAAGGGACTCAAACACGCACTTCTCGGGGTTGAGCTTGAGGTTGATCTTGCGCCAGATTTGCAAAGGTTTCATCCGATCTTGAATCAGAGTTGCCTTGTCCTTGCTCTTGACCACTATGTCATCCATGTAGGCTTCCACATTTACGTGTATTTGCGGCTCAAAAGCGTGATGGACTACTCTTGCAAATGTTGAACCGGCATTCTTTAATCGAAAGGCATCCGTATGAAGCAGTATGTGCCACATGGGGTGATGAATGCGGTTTCTCTTCATCCTCTTACGCCATGAAGATCTGATGATATCCGGAATATGCATCAAGAAATGAAAGCAAATCACATCGGTAGTGGAGTCAACAATCTGAGTCGTCTGGCGGCAAGGGAAATGGGTCTTTGGGACAAGCTTTATTAACATTGGTAAAAGTCGATACAAAGCCTCCATTTCACGTTTGCCTTCTTGCCACAACTCTGGGGTTGGCCAACCACGTAGGATGGAGCACTCCTCTAACAAAGCCTGCTGCTTCAACTTCTTGATTTCTTACTGCTATGAATTCTTGGCGCTCCTTTGCTGTTTCGACTTTACGCTTGCGGGCGGCGCATGAGGACAGACCAGCGAGATGGTGCTCAATTACTTTCACAGGAACACCGGGGATGTCAGACGGTTGCCATGCAAACCGTCGATGTTCGCATGGGGAAAGCAACGGCGCTTTCCTATTTAGGGTCAAGCGTGTGATGGTGAAAGGTACCACCGGTGCCGTCCTCCTCAGCGGACACCTTCTTGGTCTCTGGAGCTGCCATCGTCTTCTTACACTTGCGGTGGAGCTCGATGGTGCGTCCTCGGCGGTAGCGCAGCACTCCGAGGAGGTGCGCGCTTGCGGAGTGGGCATCGAAGCTCTTCTTGGACTTGGTCTTCTTCTTCCGGGGAGCGGTGACAAGTGACTTGTGATCTGCTGCGGCTGCTGCTTCCGGTAGATCTTGTCGGCTGAGATAAGAGCATCCCTTCTTGTCGCCGGGGACAGAAATGACACTTATCGGGCGGGCATCTTGAGCAAGTTGTATGCATAATGAGGCCGCCATGAACTTGGCGAGTCTTTGGGCGACCAAGTATCCCATTGTAAGGCAATGGAAAATCAGCAGCGTCAAAGGTGACCCTCTCGGTCCTGAAGTTTAATTCGCTGCCAAATGTCACCGGCAAGCGTGATCTTTCCCTTTGGCTTGCTCCTTCCGGATTGATTCCTTGGAATGTGCGGTTTCTTGAGCTTCGCCATCGGGGATCTGAAGCACGGAGCACCCCGGAGGAGATCAAGTTCAAGCCAGGCCCACCGTCAACTAACATCTTAGTGACTTTGAGGTTGCGGATAGTTGGTGAAACCAACATCGGCAAACACCCGACCTTGATTCTGCGATCAGGGTGGTCCTCAATATCAAAGATGATAGGCGTCTGGACCATTTCGGAGGCTTCGGCGATTCTCGGATGGTTCGCTGCATTGACTTCCGCATCCTTTGCTTGAGCTGGCGGTGTGAAGTATCACTGAGAGAAACACCGCCGTCAACGCAAAGACCTCTGTGGCTTTCTGGAACTTCCTGCTCATCGGCCCGTCATCATCCATGTCTTCGTCGTCCTCGTCGTCATCTTCATCCTTATCGCGGACCTCGGGATGGTGAGATCTCCCTTGGCCCTTGGCCTTGCCACGGCGTCCCCCCCGACCGGGCGTTTCTTGCTAGACTCCTCCTGCACCTTCCTGGGCCTTCTCCTTGTCGCGCGCTCGTATTCAGCCTTTGCTGTTCAACAAGCTGCTCGACCTTCTTGCAGCTCTGGAGGTCATGGCCCTTAGCGGTGGATCTTGCGATGCTTGCTTGTTGGAGTTGTCACGCTTGTCGGCGACCACCATAGCTGGCAGTTGGCGCCCGCAATAACCTCCTTGCGGGCTACCAACCTTAGCTTTCTTGGCGCCGCCTCCGTTGCTTGGACTGCTCGACAACTAACTGCGTCTTTGCCTTTCTTCTTTCTGTTATTCCGCCGCGGCTCTTCCTTGCGGGACAATCTCCTCACTATCGAGATCCTGCTGCTTCTACATTCTCTCGAAGTCTTCTCCCTTCTTCGTAGCGTGCACACTTGTCGGCCAGGGGCATACAGTTCAGCGTCTTTGATTTTGCACATCGCCATCTCCTCCGCATTCTGCGGTTTAGCGCGTACGATGGAGCAGCGCTGATTACTAATGGAGGGTGGACTCACGGGATGTTGTCTTGCTGCTGCTGAATCTCTGAATGTACTTGCGGAGGGTTCTCCTTCCTTACAGGCGGCGGTGAAGATCGCTCTCTCTGGCCATGGGGCTTGTGGCACTTTGTGAAAGCGCCCGACAAACTGATAGCACAAATCTGCCAAGAGGAAATGGAGTTGTCCGGCAAGTGCATGAGCCAGATCGACATTGGGCTTGAGCACGGGTGAGAGTAGTTGGCTAGAATCTTGTCGTCTAGTCCCCGGCAGCTTGCACGCGAATAGTGTAGATCTGAGGAACTCCGGCCGGTGCGTCTTGCCGTCGTGCTTCTCTGGTACATCTGGCGAAATTTTTCTTGCTGGGCCCTTTGGACTTGCTGCAGCTCACGAGTGAGCATGGGGCAACCTACAGCGTCTGACAAAGTCGCTGGTTCCCCTGGCGCATGCATGTCGACGGAAGGGCCCAGCAGCGCTGGTCGGATTGGCGTCGGCGCTTCTCTTGGTAGCTCGATCACGAGTTCGAGCATCCTCTTGTTGTCGTTCGTGAAGAACTTGGCGCTGGTCATGACGAGCTCGTGGATCCGATGATGCGGTGGAGTCGCTGTCGAGGTGGATCCGGCGAGTCGGCGATCTTAACCTTCGGGGTGGAGAGTGCATGGTGGTTGCACCCCACGGTCTCGTCGCCACCGGCTCATGCCTTGTCATCTTCTTGCGGCAGCATATGTATGGTAGCATGGATGTCGCCGTTAGCGAAAGCCGATGAGACTACGGATGGTGGCCCTCCATTCGTCGACCTTGTCCGCCGTCGGAGGGTAATCCGAGGCTTGATTGAGCTGCGCCAAAGCTTCGCTTAGTGGTGGGCGGCATTGGCGAGCAGGTGCGAGGCGGGATATGCTCGGACTTCTAAATATGTTAGAAGGCGATATCCCGTCCGGCGACCGGGCCCACTCGCACCAACCTTGTTATCGCGTATCTTGGTCTTGGCGTCCTGGATCCACCAGCCCGATCTTGGTCAGCGAGCGTGTATGGGCGCTCGGCGCCATGGCGCTATGTCGATCTCGCGCCTCACGAGATGGGCCAGCGGTGCGTGTCACGGATGCCCGAGGTTTGCGCCGCCTTGTCCTTGGACTTAAACAGCAACATGGGCTCCCTAAATCAGCGCCCGTTCTTCGCGGCGTCTACCCCACCACTCGTCGGCTCCGGTGGTGGTGGGTTTTAGCGGGCGGCTCTGCTGCCGCCCGAAGCCTTCTTCTTCGGTGGCATGTCGTCGAAGATGATGAAGATGTTGCTCGTGTGAGCGCGGATCAGGTTCACACAGCCTCGGCGCCCCCTGCAGGCGCCAAAGATGTCGGGGAAGCTGATCGTACCCACGAACACCTATGGGGCGTGGACCAGGAGCCTTTGGTTCGGTGGGGGCGGAGGAATCATGAAAAGAAACGAATCGAAGTAGCACAGAGCAGTTTACCCACCTTGAACTCTCGGAGAGATAATACTCCTACTGCTGCTTATGCGATTGTATTGTGTTCTTGCTAGGGGCGTTGAGAGCTACAAAACCTAAGCGTGGGAGTTCTCTAGTTTGAATGGGTGAACCCCTTCTCGTTGCGCATGGGCCTCCTTTTATATGCTCAAGGGGTCACCGACGGGTGGCAATGTGAGACAAAGGGTAAAAAGCGGAAAATGAGTTGCGGTTGGTACAACTACTTATGCAGTGCATCTTACCTAACCACGGCGGCGGGGACAAAGGCATTAAATGCGAGTCTAAATCGACTAAGCAGTGCGAAAAAAAGGACCGTGGAGCGCCACCGCTTACCCGCGATGGCGATCTTGTCAGCGCCGCTTACCGCCGCTTTTCCGCTGGACGCCTGACCTCTTGCCGCGGCGCTGGAAAGATCCCACGGTGACACGTTGATGGATGAAATTTGGGCGGAGGAGCAGAGGTAGCCTGCCAGCGTGCAAAGCGCCTTACCTTGATTGTTGCCTTGTCGCGCCCGGAAGCTTGTAGCTCACGGGCCTTCCCGTAAGCTCCTCTTGCCGGGGCCTTGTCTTCTTGGTGCCTCAGTGGTCTTCCCGGCAAGCTCCTCTTGTCGGGGCCTTCTCTTGTCTTAAATACTTTGTTCTTGAATGGCTCCAAAGGAACCACGCGGAGAAGCTAAGCGATCCTTGGCAAAGCCCATGGAGCGGTGCTACCTGCTGCCGATGCACAAGTTCGGGATGCTAGGGTACCCCTATTCTAGTACACCGACATCCGGAGTGGTAATGCAATCTCATATCATAATCCATGATGAGCTCAACCATCTTCTCTGCTGAGATTGCTCCTTACTGCGTGAAGATGTGCTTCAAACTCTTGTGATCGTATACACCTCACAATGATTTCCAATGAGGAAATGTCTCCATGTTTTCAATGCATATTACTCTGACTGCTAACTCCAAATCATGCGTGGCATAGTTTAATTAGTGAGGTTTCAGCTGTCGTGAAGCATCTGAAACAACTCTTCCCTCCTGCATAAGCCTTTGCTCCAAGTCCTCGGCGTGAAGCGTCGTAATAAACTCGTAATCCTTGCTTTGATGCAGCAGGATTAATGCTGGTGAGAGTAACCAGCGCTTCTTCAACTCTTGAAACTAGCCTCACACTCCTCGGTCGAATAAACTTGGTATCCTTCTTCAATAATTCTGTCATGGGTTTTCAATCCTCGAGAAATTCTCAATGAATCTCCGGTAGTATCACGCGAGTCAAGAAACTCGGATCTCTCAACTTGTTGTTAGGCGCTTCCCGATTTGTCAAAGTGGCAACTTTAGTGGGGTCTCTTGCTATACCTTCTCGAGATATAACATGTCAAGAAATCAACTTCCTTCAACCAAAACTCACTAGCTGAACTTGGCATACTGGCAGATGTTCTCACGAGAGCTTCTCGAGTACCAAATGCAAATGCTCCTTATGTTCTTCTTCATTCTTTGAGTAGACCAAGATATCGTCAATGAATAGCCACGTGAACTTGTCCAAAAATTCCATAAACACCTTGTTCATCATGTTCATAAAATAGAAATGGGCAGTTAGTCGACCAAATGACATAACGGTATACTCATACAACCCGTGCCAGGTGGTAAAAGCCGTCTTAGGTATATCCTGCTCCCGAATCTTCAAGCTGATGGTATCCACGATCGCCGTCGATCTTGGAAAATACCTTAGCTCCTTGCAATTGGTCAAACAAGTCGTTGATCATGGACAGCGGTATTTGTTCTTAATGGTCACTTCATTCAATCCTCGATAATCAACAACCATTCTTAAAGATCCATCCTTCTTCTCCACTAAATCTTGGTGATCCCCAAAGGCGAAGAACTTGGGCGAATAAAACCTTTATCCAGTAACTCCTTAATCTGCTTAATAATTTCCTCCAAATCTTGGGCTGGCATCCTATCGGTCTCTTAGATATCGGCCCGGTGCACGGCGTAGTTCAATCAGAAATTCAATGTCTCTGTCCGGTGGCATGCTGGCAACTCTTCGGAAACACGTGCGTCGGGATCCCTTACCAGGTACTTCCTCCTGCACAACTCACTGTTAAGAATTTACATGTGCTCTCCTCGGCTCATCTTAGTGATACAAACTTGATTCTCCTTCCTTACGGGGTGGTAAGCAAAATCGACTTCTTGGCGCCAATCAATATTCCCTCCGTACTTTGATAACCAATCCATTCCTAATATCACATCAATCCTTGGGATTCCAAACTATTAGGTCGAGGGAAATACATAGTTTCCAATCCTTAATGGCGAGTCGATGGCACCATATACTTGCCATATATTGCTGCTCGGGTGAGGTTACTAGCATGGGTGACCTAAGGGCTTGGGTTGGTAATTTATACTTATCCACAAATCCCTTGATATGTATGAATGCGATGCACGGTATCCGAGAACAAGCTGCGATAAATGTCTTAACCAAAAACTTACCTATTCTTTGCGATGCAGGTGAGCTTGCAACCTCCTCCACGATAGCGTGGTTTTACTTATCCCCTGTTGAAAGGTTAAACTTCTTAGCTGAGCTTGCGCTTCCATTACCATTTTGGGCTTTTAGACAATCATTTGCATAATACCCGATCTTCGGCGCTTAAACAAGTGATATGGCTCGAGGTCTACCTTGGATGGTGTTGAGCGGGTTGGTGCGGTTTTGTCCATTGCTTCCTCCATTCCCGTTCCCATTCTTGGTGCCATTATGGTTGTGCGAGCTACCTCCTCGTGAGTATGCTGAAATTGTCCTCTGGCTTGAGAGTAAGCATGAAGTTTCTGTTGAGCTCTGAGTTATACTTCCCATGTCCATACTTTCTCTTGCGATTGTCAATGCTGCTGCTTCCTTCAATCCTAAGAGCACGGTCTACTAACTCCTGGTAGTTATTGAAGGTGGCTACCATCAAGCTGCATGCTCAGCTCATCATTCAGTCCTTCTAGAAACTTCTCACTGCTTAGCTTGCGCGTCGCCTAGCGTCATCAGGGCATAACGTGCTAGCTTACTAAAGTCATCCACATCTTGGCCAGTGTCCAGTCCTCCTTGGCGCAAGTTCGAAACTCACGCTTCTTCATGGCCATAGCTCACTGCTGAAACATGGGAATGCAGAGCTTCTTGAAACAGATCCCATGTGGCGGTGTCTCTGAGGGTAAGTGGCTGTAAAATTCTCCCACCATGCTTGCTGCGGGTCCTTCAAGGCGATGTGCGGCAAATTTCACCTTTTCCCCATTAAGTACAACTCCTGTGGTCAACTCCCTCCCTACTTTGCGGAGCCAATCATACTGCAACAATCGGCTCGGTGCTCTTTGTAAAACACAGGTAGATTCAGCCTTAAGCAGGGTCAAATGGTCAACGGTGGTGGTGGCGGTGGGTTGTTGTTGTTGTTGTTGTTGTTTGCCTTGGTTACTGTACCAATGTTTGAATCAAGGCATTACTGCTGCTGAATCAACTGAGTGATCTCGGCGGAAAAACAAATCCGAATTAGCGTCTCGGAGGCATCGAGGGTTTATAGAAAAGACGAGAGTTAAGAATAGAATGAGGTCTAGGAGAAAACACTACCCATATGCATATGAGACAAAACACACAATATCACTCCAATCCAATTCAAACAAGGGCATACAACGGTCTATCTATCATTTACAAAGTGCTGGAACTAAAACTAATTTTTAATGGGGAATCTACTCGTTATGGTGGTCAACTAGAAAAACTGCTCCGATGAAGACTCCATGATATCTGCTCGACTTCATCTTGAAATCATCATCACTAGGATCGGAATGGGGTGTAAATGCGATGATGATGTAGTTCTCTGGACAGGTGCAATCTTCATCTTCTCCTCCGGGTGCTGAATTTCCCATGAGTTCTTCAATCTTCTCCTTAAGATCGCCGTTTTGTCTCACTAGAGCTACAATCTCCTCCATGTAGTCCTTGCGAGTGGCCTTCAGTTCTCCTTCTAGTTCGATAATCTTGGCTTTTCTTTGTCTTCAACTCCATCATGTACTGCTTTGTCACGGTTCTCTGGCGTCGAATGTGCTGATTTAACTCTGGATGAAAACTGCAATGGATGGATCCTTCTTAGTGCCAACTATCTCCCATTGTTCATCTCGGTAGCCATAAATCGGTAGATAGTATCCTTGAGGTCTTCTTGTAAACTTCTCCAATCGTCCCATGGTTATGTGAGCTGCCATGCTCTTTCCAGACTCAAGGTTGGTGCATTGAAAACACACTCTATGGGCTCCGTGGTTGGCATAAGCGTCCTTCCGGGAACTTGAGCTTGAATCTTCTAGCGCTCCTTCTTGGGTAAAGTGGAGTGGGTAGGTCCGGTGAAGCTTGGTATTCCGATGTTCGGTGCTTAGTGACTTCCTTGATTAATGCGTCCAAAGGTGTATCTTCATCCGGTGGGTGAACTTGATCCTCGCTTTCGTCATCCTAAAAGAGTAGAAAAGATGAGGAGTTAGAAATGAGAAAGAAGTAGTGATCTAGGGCTTTAGCTTAATGGTGGGTGTCCTATAGTCGTGTGCTACGATACCATCTTTGTGGCGACCAGGACCTCAAGCGATCGATCTACGTGCTCGAGTGTCATCCCTGGATCAGTAATGTGACACACCTGTACTTTCGAAGGATTTATAACAGGTAGCAATCACACACTTATTACATCAGATGTATCAGAGAGAACTTAACAAAATAAATATGGCTTAAGGCCATCTAATAACGATAACGTGGAAGGCTTGGAAGAATAAGCGAGTCCATGAACTCCAGCGGCATCATGAGTATAGAACCACGACCTAAGCACCTTACTAAATGCGTGCGAAAATCTGCAACATGAAGCGTTGCAGCAGAAAATAATCGACACATGGA
>JAHIAM010018577.1:0-19335 GCA_021605205.1 Aegilops longissima
AACCTCCCACTCGGGGGCTTAACTGCAGTCTGTGCTACGCCTAAGTATCGAAAAATCCTACAGTGGAGAGCAAACCTCCCCTCGGGGGCTTAACTGCAGTCAGTCTAGCCTAAGTATCGAAAAAATCCTACAGTGGAGAGCAAACCTCCCACTCGGGCTTAACTGCAGTCTAGTACTCGCCTAAGTATCAAAAAACCTACAGTGGAGAGCAAACCTCCCACTCGGGGGCTTAACTGCAGTCGATGCTAGCCTAAGTATCGAAAAATCCTACCGAGTGTGAAAACCTCCCACTCGGGGCTTAGCTGCAGTCCGAGTGCTACGCCTAAGTATCAAAAAATCTCTACAAGTGGAGAGCAAACCTCCCACTCAGGGGCTTAACTACGTCAGTGCTAGCCTAAGTATTTAATACAATGTCGCTTTGCAAGGATGACGAGTGCAGGTCATTGCTACCTTCTCCTTCGAGACTCGCCACAAATACAATGTAACCCAAGGGCAGCGAGTGCAGGTCGACTACTGCCTTCTCCTTGAACTCACTACAAAAATCCTACAGTGGAGAGCAAACCTCCCATTGGGGCTTAGCTGCAGTCAGTGCTCGCCTAAGTATTTAAAATTCCTACCAGTGAAGCAACCCTCCCACAGGGGGCTTAGCTGCAGTCGATGCTACGCCTAAGTATTTGAAAATCCTCAGTGGAGCAACCCTCCCACCCGGGGCTTAGCTGCAGTCGTGCTACGCCTAAGTATTTAAAAATCCTACAGGTGAAGCAAACCTCCCACTCGGGGCTTAAGCTCTGATCGTGCTAGCCTAAGTATTTAAAAATCCTCCAAGTGAAAGCAACCCTCCCACTCGGGGGCTTAATGCAGTCCAGTACTGCGCCTAAGTATTTAAAATCCTACAGTGAAGCAACCCTCCCACTCGGGGCTTAGCTACGATCCATTACTCGCCTAAGTATTTAAAAATCCTACCAAGTGGACAGCAACCCTCCCACTCGGGGCTTAGCTGCAGTCCGATATGTTGAAATATGCCTAGATGCAATAATAAAAGGATTATTATTATATTTCCTTGTTCATGATAATTGTCTTTTATTCATGCTATAATTGTATTATCCGGAAATCGTAATACGCGTGTGAATAGATAGACCACAACATGTCCCTAGTGAGCCTCTAGTTGACTAGCTCGGTGATCAATAGATAGTCATGGTTTCGACTATGGACATTGGATGTCATTGATAGCGGGATCACATCATTAGGAGAATGATGTGATGAACAAGACCAATCCTAAGCATAGCACAAGATCGTGTAGTTTGTTTTGCTAGAGCTTTTCCAATGTCAAGTATCTCTTCCTTAGACCATGAGATCGTGTAACTCCGGATACCGTAGGAGTGCTTTGGGTGTACCAAGCGTCCTGGCGTGGCGGGTGACTATAAAGGTGCACTACGGTATCTCGAAAGTGTCATTGGGTTGACGGATCGAGACTGGGATTTGTCACTCCGTATTCGGAGAGGTATCACCGGGCCCACTTTCGGTAGTGCATCATCATAATGAGCTCAAAGTGACCAAGTGTCGTCACGGGATCATACATTATAGTCGAGTAATGTGACTTGCGTGCGAGGTTGAGCGAGGTATTGGGATATCGACGATCGAATCTCGGGCAAGTAACATACCCGTCGACAAAGGAATTGTATACGGGGTTGCTTGAATCCTCGACATCGTGGTTCATCGATGAGATCATCGAGGAGCATGTAGAGCCAACATGGGTATCGAGATCCGCTGTTGGTTATTGCGGAGAGCCGTCTCGGTCATGTCTACGTGTCTCCCGAACCGTAGGGTCTACACATAAGGTTCGGTGGCCTAGGGTTGTATGAATATGAGTATGCAGCAAACGAATGTTGTTGAGTCCCGGATGAGATCCCGGACGTCACGAGGAGTTCGGAATGGTTGGAGGTAAAGAATTATATATAGGAAGTGCTATTTGGCCATCGGGAGAATTTTGGGGTTCCGGAATGTTGTGCAGGGACCACCGGAAGGGCCGAGGGTCCACGGGTGGGGCCACCTATCCGGAGGGCCCGTGGGCTGAAGTGGGAGGAACTAGCCCCTGGTGGGCTGGTGCGCCCCATTGGGTCCCCCCTAGCGCCTAGGGTTGGAAACCCTAGGGTGAAGCGCCCACTGCCTTGGGGCAAGCCTCCCCCTTGGCGCCGCCCCATCTAGATGGGTTCTAGAGGGCAGCGCCCCGAGGAGCCTATATAAAGGGGAGGAGGGCAGCTGCACCCTTGCATGGCGCCTCCCTCCCACCTACCTCTTCCTCCTCCCGAGCTTGGCTTGAAGCCTGCTAGAATCTTCTGCATCCACCACCACATCGTCGTCTGCTGGATCTTCATCAACCTCTCCTTCCCCTTGCTGGATCAAGGCGAGGAGGCGTCACGCTGACCGTCGTGTGTTGAGCAGCGTAGGTGCCGTCCGTTCGGCGCTAGGATCTCCGGTGATTTGGATCACGGCGAAGCGACTCCCTCAACCCCGTTCTCTTGAGCGCTTCGCACTGCGATCTACAAAGGGTATGTAGATGCATCTCGCTCACTCGTTGCTAGATGAACTCATAGATGGATCTTGGTGAGCGCAGGCATTTTTTTTATTTTATGCAACGTTCCCTAGCAGTGGCATCATGAGCTAGGTCTATCGTAGTTCTCTTTTGCCAGGTAGAACACAATTTGTTGTGTGGGCGTAGATGTTATCAACTTTCTTGCGCTACTAGTCTTATTTTGCTTCAGCGGTATTGTGGGATGAAGTGGCCGGACCGACCCTGCATGCGCATCATTGGGAGCGAGGTTCACGCATTGACATGCACTAGTTGCATAAGGTGGCTGGCGGGTGTCATCTCTCCCACTTTAGTTGGGACGGATTGACGCGAAAGGGTCCTTATGAAGGGTAAATAGAAGTTGACAAATCACGTTGTGAGTTGATTGATAGAGTAAGAAAGCGTTCTTTCTAGAGCCCAATTGCAGCCCGTAAAGATGCAACAACAATTAGAGGGCGTCTAACTTGTTTTGCAGCAATTGTCATGTGATGTGATATGGCGAGAAGTTGTGATGAATGATGAATGATATATTGTGATGTATGAGATCATGTTCTTGTAATAGGAATCCACGACTTGCATGTGGATGAATATGACAACGGCGAACCATAGGAGTTTTCTTAATTATTGTATGACCTGCGTGTCATTGATTCAACGCATATGTAATTACTTTACTTTATTGCTAAGCGTGTTAGCCATAGTAGTAGAAGTAATAGTTGGCGAAAGCAACTTCATGGAACACGATGATGGAGATCATGATGATGGAATCATGGTGTCATGCGGTGACAAGATGATCATGGTTGACCGAAGATGGAGATCAAAGGAGCTATATGATATTGGCCATATCGTGTCACTACTTTATATAATTGCATGTGATGTTTATTATGTTTTATGCATCTTGTTTACTTAGAGCAGCGGTAGTAAATAAGATGATCCCTTATAATCAATTTCAAGAAAGTGTTCCCGTAGCGCATATGCCGTTGCTAAAGTTAGTTGTTTGAAGCTTCCGTGATGATCGGGTGTGATAGATCCTTACGTTCACATACAAGCAGGTGTAAGACAGTTTACACATGCAAAACACTTAGGGTTAACTTGCGAGCCTAGCAGCATACAGACATGGCCTCGTAACACAGAGACCGAAAGGTGGGAACATGAGTCGTATGGAAGAATCGATCAACATGGAGATGTTCACCGGCGATGACTAGTCCGTCTCGCGTGATGATTGGACCGCGGCCTGGTCGACTTCGGATCATGTAACACTTAGATGACTAGAGGGATGTCAAATCTGAGTGGGAGTTCATTAAATAATTTGATTAGATGAACTTAATTATCATGAACATTAGTCTAAAATCTTTGCAAAATGTCTTGTAGATCAAATGGCCAGCAGCTCATGTCACCATGAACTTGAGCGCATTCCTAGAAAACCAAGCTGAAAAGCGATGGCAGCAACTATTAGGACTGGGTCGGAACACTGAGAGATCATCCTCATAGCAGCCAAAAACAATATGTCCTAGAAGC
Organism: Aegilops longissima; assembly: GCA_021605205.1. NCBI lineage: Eukaryota > Viridiplantae > Streptophyta > Magnoliopsida > Poales > Poaceae > Aegilops > Aegilops longissima. The sequence continues at coordinate 4,085 of JAHIAM010018577.1, forward strand.
ACCGCTGGTGAAGCACCCATCGGAAGAGCGAAGACATTATGAATGCTTGGCGGTCTCGTCTTGATGATTACTCCCTCGTTCAATGCGGCATGCTTTACAGCTTAGAACCGGGGCTCCAAAAGCGTTTGAAACGGGCATATAAGATGTTAGAGGAGCTGAAAATGGGTTTTCAAGCTCATGCGGTACGAGAGACATATGAAGTCTCCGAAGTTCTATAGTTGTAAGATGGAGGAAAACAGTTACATCGGTGAGCACATACTCAAAATATGCTGGGTTGCACAACGCTATGTCCCAATGGACATTAACCTCCCGGACGAGGCGGTCATTGGCAGAATCCTTGATCGCTCCCATCGAGCTACAAGAGCTTTGTGATGAACTACAATATCAGGGGGATGGTGAAGACCATTCTGAGAGTATTCTCAATCTGAAGTCGGCCCGAGGTTGAAATCAAGAAAAGAACATCAAGTGTTGATGGTTAATAAAACCACTAAGTTCAAGAAGGCAAGGTAAGAAGAACTTCAAGAAGGGCGGCAAAGGATGTCGCTTTGCGCCCGTAAACAGTTGCCGGGGAAGAAGTCAAAGAATGGACCCAAGCACTGAGACCGAGTGCTTTTATTGCAAAGGAAGAGGATCATGGAGGCTGGGTTGCAAATACTTAGCAGAACAAGAAAGCAACACTAAAAGGTATATTTGATATACATATAATTGATGTGTACCTTACCGATACTAATCGTAGTAACTCACGGGTATTTGATACGGTGCCGTTGCTCATATGTAACTCACAGGCAGGAGCTGCGGAATAAGCGGAGGCTGGCGAAGGGCGAGGTGACGATCTGGCGTCGGGAATGGTTCAAGGTCGATGTGATGCGTGCGTCGACACGCTTCCTCTACATTTACCTCTGAGGATTAGTTTTAAACCTCAATAATTGTTATTTAGTGCCAAGTTTGAGCATGAACATTGTATCAGGATCTCGTTTAATGCGAGATGGCTACTCATTTAAATCCGAGAATAATGGTTGTTCTATTTATATAGAGAGATGTTTTTATGGTCATGCTCACGATGGTCGATGGTTTACTCTTAATGAATCTCGAGCGTAATATTACACAGTTCATAGTGTGAATACCAAAAGATGTAAAGTTGATAGCGATAGTCCCCATACTTGTAACTTTTGCGCCTTGGTCATATTAATTGTCAAGCACATTAAGAAGCTCCATTACGATGGACTTTTAGAGTCTCGATTATGAATCATTTGACACATGCGAACCATGCCTTATGGGCAAAATGACCAAAGACTCCGTTCTCGGAACAATGGGCGAGCAACCAACTTATTGGAAATCATTCATACCCGATGTAATGCGGTCCAATGGCGTCACCGAACTCGCGCGGAGGATATCGTTATGTTCTCCTCTCGATGACTTGAGTAGATATGGGTATGTCTACTTGATGAAACACAAATCAGAGACCTTTGAAAAGTTCAAGGAATTTCAGAATGAGGTAGAGAATCAAGCGTGACGAAAATAAAGTTCTTATGATCAGATTGTGGAGGAGAATATTTGTCACGAATTTGGTACACACTTGAGGAAATGTGGAATGGTTTCACAACTCATGCGATGGAACACAGCCGGTGTACTAGGTAAGAGTACCCTAGAACCCGAACTTCGTGCACGGACAGTTACAGCACTGCGGCCGGGCGGCTTTGATAGCGCCAAGATCCCGGTGGCTCCTTGGAACCATTCAAGAACAAAAGCGAGTCAAGACCTTGGCAAGAGGAGCTTGCCGGGGAAGACCCTCGAGCTACAAGAGCCCGGCAAGAGGGCTTCAGGAAGGCTGGCGGGCGCTGAATCCCCAAGCGCGACAGGTTCGCGCCGCGGCAAGGCCTTGCGAGCGACTCTCTTCATCTCGCTCCAGCTCTTATAGCGTGTCTCAGGGGCTCTCCCAGGGCAGCGTCGGCAGGCTGCTGCCAGCGGAGTAGCGACAAGCAGCTGACAAGCCACCATCGTGGCGGACGGAGACACGCAGGTCCTGTTACCTTGTTCGGCGGGCGGGCATTGATGACTCTTGTCCCTTCACGTCGAGTTAGGTATAAGTCTTGCCTTTGTACATGCTGGTGTACCAACCTAGGTTATTACCATTGTAACCTCGTCTACTTGCCATTGTGGTAACCCCTTGAGCCTATAAAAGGAGGGCGGGGCAGCGTGGGGAGGTTCGATTCGGACTAGGTTTCTAGTCTAGCTCGACAGTTCATCACACTCAAGCTAGGTTTTGTAGCTCGCTGGCTCCTAGCAAGGACACGGATAATCCACAAAGCAGCGTGGGTATTATCTCTCGGAGAGCTCGAAGCTGGGTAAAAACCCTCTCGTGCGCACGCCTCGGCCGCTCTTTGTGTGGTCTCCGCCCCCTCCGAACCACAAGGGACCAGGTCCGTGGGTGCTCGTCAGGGCACGATCAGCTCTTCACCCCGACATCTTTGGCGCGCCCGAGGTAGAAGCGCGTCGAGCTGTCTTGAATCGGTCAGCGGTGCATGCCCGCTCCATCGGCGTCTTAAATGAAACATGGCGTGAAGCCTTCGGCAGCAGCTGAGCCGTCACGTGAACCCACCACCCGCGGAGCCGTCGGTAGTGGAAGCGTGCGGAAGGGGCCGAAGAGCCGATGTCGCGGTCCAAGGACAACGGCGCGAGCGCCGGCGTCGAATCTGCGCGTCCATCGCGAGGGGCGGGACGAGCAGCGCCCGCGATACTGCCATGGCGCCATCACGCTCATTGGATCAAAGCCGTGGAGGTCCGAGGCCTGGGACGCCGCATTCCAACATGCGGTACGAGTGAAGTGCGATGCTGAGGCGGGATCTGCTCCTCCTAACGGTTGGGGAGTCAAAACACATCCGTTCTTCGCTCAAATGCACCGTTGCCGCCATACGCCAGCGAAGCAGGCAAGAACCCACTGCTCTAGATTACCTCCAGCGGTAGATAAAGATTCGACGAATGAAGAGCCACAATTCAAAGTCTCATCGGCGCGCAGCGCGGCGTCCCACGGCAACCAGGAAGTGCTTGGCGGCGCGGCGACGCGCGACAAAGGCACGAGCCGATGGCGTATGAGACTGCGAAGTGCACCCATGTACACTCCCCTTCGAAATAAGATCGCCGAATCACGGATCTACCTCGTGGCGACTCCACAGCGGCGTGGTCGGATCCACGAGCTACATCGCGACCAGCATCCAAATTCTTGGGAGGCCAAGAAGAAGGGCCTTTCGAACCCGAATCGGCGCCCGAAGAAAGCGCGCAATCGATCCAAGAGCCGGGCCTGCGTCGATATGCATGCGCCCGAGAGAACCGGCGACTTACCGTCTGTGATGGGGTTGCCACTATGTTCACTTTCGTGTTCTGCGCGAAATCCGGTGGGCCGCAAGAAGAACTTCAAACCAGATGTCTGGAAGAAATCGTGGCAGGACACATCAATCGGAGTTCCTCGGCATCTACACCATCGCGGTGCGGGCTGCGGGGGCCAGGGCGACAAGATCCTCGCCTTCTACTTCCCGCGGGTGCTCCAAGCCCAGCGTCGAGATCTTGGCTCATGCACTTGCCGGATAGCTCTATTTCTTCTTAGGAAGATTTGTGCCACTGGTTTGTTAGGCGCCTTCACGATGAGCCACAAACCTCACAGCGGAGAGTGATCTCCACCTGCTTGCCCAAAAGGAGGAGTCTCTGCAAATTCATCCGAGAGATTGGTCGAGGTGCACTATAACATCCTGGGCGTCCACCTGCTGCGGTGATTGGTGCATTCCATCGAATGTCTTGAAATCGCGAGATGAGGAGGAGATGGCGATGTGCAAAGTGAAAGGCGTCGATTAAGGCTCCATACCGGCGACAAGTGTTGCCTTGTATTTGCGAAGAAGGAAGAAGGCTCCGGGAGAGAGAGTGCGAGGAGTCGAGGTGAGGGCCTTGACGCAAGGAATAGCCGGTGCGGAACAATAGGAGGAAGAAAAACCAAAAAGTACTAGTTGTCGAGCAGTCCGGCAGGATGGTGCCATCAACCAAACCAAAACCGGTTAACCCGGCAAGGAGATTGCCGTTAACAGCCCACCAATAAGTGTGACCCGGCAGAGCAAGCACCTGGCGGCTCAACAAGCAATCTTTATAAAATTCCACGCACTAAGGCCCATGATCTCCAAAGCTGCAAGAGAATCGAGCAGCTTGTTGAAGCCTAAAAAAGCTGAATCTGAGCAGCGAGACAAGGAGAAAGCCCAAGAAGGTCTCAGGTGCAACAAGTAAGAAAGAGACCGGTAGAAGGGCCTTGTGGAAGAGGCTTAGCGGTGACAAGGGGAGGCAGAACTCCCGTGGCGACACAGAAGAAGATGAAGATAGAGATGGCGAGGACTATGAAGATGATGAAAGGCTGATGAGGCGGGGAGTTTCAAAAAGGCAGCGGAGGTCCTTTGCGTGCGACGGTGGTGCATCTCTGCATACCTCACCGCGCCAGCTCAAGCAATGGATGCGTGTGAGGTCAATCTGTGCGAACCATCCATAGAGTCACGCAAGCCTCTGAAATGGTCGATCGCCCATCATCTTTGACATTGAGGATCACCCCGATCGCATCCTTTGCGGTCGGGTGTGTTGCCGATGTTGGTCTCACCAACCATCCGCAACCTCAAAGGTCACAAAGATCTTCGGTTGACAGTGAGGCGGCACAGATTTGATCTCCTCACGGTGCTCCGAAACTTCAAATCCACGGCTGAGCTCGAAGGCTGGTACTTTCAAGGAATCAACCGAGGAGGAGCAAGCCCTGGGAAGATCACTGTGCCATTAACCGGCGGTGAGCTCCTTTCAGGTGAGAGAGGTCATGTTACGGCGTCGCCGATTTCCCATTGCCCTCTGATGGCATACCCAGCGTCCGGCGCTTCATGAGATTCATAGCAGCCTCTCACTATACGCATACAGCCTACTTAGATGCCCGGCCCGATAAGTGTCATTTCTGTCCGCGGCGACAAAAAAAGCGCCCTTATCTCTTGTGACAAGATTTCTAGAGATGCAGTAGCCGCAGCAGATAGCAAACCACTTGCGCTGAAGCTCCAGGAGGAAGAAGACCACTAGGTCCGGCAAAACCTTTATTGCCCACTCCGGCAGCGCGCACCTCTTCCGAGTGCTGCGCTACCGTCGAGGGGCACCTTCGTGAGCTCCACGGCAAGTGCAACAAGGCGATGGTAGCTCCGCCAAAGACCAGAAGGTGCCCATCAGGGAGGGCGGCGCTGGTGGTACCTTCACCATCGGTGCTGCGCTTGATCCTAAATAGGAGAAATGGTTCGTTGCTTTCTGCAGGCGAATGTCGATGTGTTTGCATAGCAACCATCTGATATCCCGGTGTTCAGAAAGTAATTGAGCACCACCAATTGTCTATCTACCTGGTGACGAGTCAAGCAAAGAGTTAGGAAGCAGAGCGTTGGGCGCCAAAGTTCATAGCGGGAAAATCAAGAAATTGGAAGCGGTCGGGGCTTGTCGGAGGAGTCCTCCACCCCATTGTTGGCCAATCCGGTGAGTGATGCATAGGGCTAATGAGGAAATGGAGACTTTGTATTGACTACGGATGTTAATAAAGCTTGTCCCAGGACCCATTTCCTTGCAGCGTATCGACAGATTATTGACTCCACGGTGGATGTGATGCTTTCATTTCTTGATGCATATTCGAGGATATCATCAGATCTTCATGGCGAAGAGGATGAAGAAAACGCATTCATCACACCATGGAGCACGTCTTGCTTTATATGGATGCCTTCGGTTTGAAAATGCTGGTTCAGCACTTTGCAAGGTGATCCATGATGCTTTTGGACCCACGGATACCGCAGAAATGTAAAGCCTACATGGATGACATAGTGGTCAAAACAAGCAGGCGACTACGGTTCAGGATTAGATGAGGCGTTTGCAAACCTGCATAAGATCAACCTTAAGCTCAACCCGGCGTGCGTGTTTGGAGTCCCTTCCGGCAAGCTTCTCGGTTCTTTGTATCTCGGCGGGGTGAAGCCAATCCGACAAGATCAAGGCCATCGAGCGGTCGAAGCACCAAAAGCGTCAAGGATGTCGGAAGCTTGCGGTTCGTGGCTGCTCTCGGCGAGTTTATCTCTAAGTCTGTGGCGCACTGCCGTTTTCAAGATTTTGAAAAAGCGGGTCAATAAAATGGACTCGAGCGGAGGCTGCTGCTGCAGACTTGAAGGATACCATCCTCCACTCCAATACTTGTCGCACCTAAACCGCAAGAGAAGTTGCTTCTGTATATAGCAGCGACCAATCAAGTGGTTAGTGCTGCGTTAATAGCGGAGAGGGGCGGATGATGACCCAGCGAGGCGGTGCGTCGGCAACAAGCGAGGGCTTCGCCGTCAAGCTCTGGTCGAACAAAGGCGGATCGGTGCAAGGAATTGCGACAAGATACGGAAGAAGATGGTGCGGCCGATCTACTTTGTCGATTCCCTTCTGCGGGGCTAGATCAAGGTACTCGGTGTGCGAAGCTGCTTTGGCCTGCTCATGGCCTCGAAAGCTGCGCCATTACTTCAAGCACATGAGATAACGGTTGTCACTCGCTTTCGTGAAGGATTTTGCAAAATCCGAAGCAACAGGCGAGGATTGTTGAGTGGGCCTTGGAATTGTCAAGCTTTGGTCTTAAGTTGAAAGCACTTCAACTATCTGAGCGAGGGCATTGGCAGAATTTATAGCGAGTGGGCGTAGCAGAGATGAAGAGATTCGAGGCGAGCATCCCGTCAGGAGGCAAATAAAGTGGCTGATGTACTTTGCGGTGCCTTCTGCTGCAAAGGCGCGGTCTGCGTCTTGCTGCTCGCACCCAGGAGAGCACCTCAAGTACATAGTCGGATGCACTTTCCCAAGGAACAAGCAACAAACAATCGGCCGAGTATGAAGGTTTGCTTGCGGTCTTAGATTCTTGTGAGACCTTGGGATCAAGAAGCTCATTGTCGGGGAGACTCACAACTTGTCGTCGCCAAGTAAATAAGGATTATCGAGTCCGTTGATGGAAGCCTCGTCGATGAAGTGAGAAAGCTGGAAGAGCACTTTGAAGGCCCAAATGGAACACATTCAAAACGCGGAATGATATGGTGATGGCCTCTCCAAATGTGCCGCACTTAAGTTGCCTTGGAACCAGGGATTTTGTGCTCAAGGGCTCAAGCCAAGTGACACCATCAGCAGGGAGCAAGAAAGAAAAATTGGTTTCCGGCGACTACTTTCCGGGAGCTCTCGGCCGCCGCCAAAAAGGTCCCTAGAACCAATGCAAATATCAACGAAAGGTCTCCAGGCAAACCCCCGGTTTGTTCGTTGAAACAAGCCCCAACAAGCGGCTCCGGCGAGCGATGGGATCATCGACTCCGGGGCCGGGGTCCTTCTTGGAAAAGGGATGGTCCCGGGTGATTGGAATAAGCCTTTAGTCCTTGTTGTGAGCCCGGGCTCCAACATGGGCCGGACGAATCGTCCATTTCCTTGACGGAGAACTTCCGAAGAGCAAGAAAAGCGGAAAAAAAAGGGCGGTCAAGTATGTACCGGTTTGTTGACAACATCCTTGAAGAAGACTCAGCAATTGAAATTAAGTGTATTCACGGGAAGTTGGACCGAAAACTGTTGGCGGAGATACATGGAGGCATATGGTCACCAATTGGCGCAAAACACTTTAAACCAAAGCTTTCCGGCAAAGGTTTCTTCTGGCGAAGCCCTCCGGGATGCTGGCACAAGTAACCAAGTGGAAGCGTGCGGTTCCATTCAAAGCAGATACACCCGGCCTCAAGCTCTCGGGCGATCCCTTTATCCGGCCCTTCCCGATGCAGGGGCCATCCTCGGCCCCTTCCCCGGTGTCGGGGCTTTGAGTACTTATGCGTGGTTCGACAAGTTCACAAAGTGGCGGAAGTGGAACCGATGAGGAAGGTGGCGCCGGTCGGCCGTCAAGTTCTTGGTAATTGTTTGGTTTGGGATTCCTAATCGGATCATCACCGGCGGCACAAGTTCGATCGCACCTTCATGCGATCGCCCAAGATCTTGGCGCCAAGATGCTTTGCTTCGTTGCTCATCAGAAAACAGCGGTCCAAGCGAAAAACAACTTGAAGTCTGCGAGGACTCAAGACGGGGCTTTCGAAAGGCTAAACAAGTGCGGAAGGGCGGATCGAGGAGCCGGTGGTTCTTTGGTTCGTCGGGGGCGGTTCAGGCCGGCGGACACCCCTTTGCTCCTAGTCTACGGGCGGGCAGTTCTCCCCACGGAACCGTTACGGGTCACCTCAGTGCTTCGCTTATGATGAGCTTGAGCAAAACGGCAACAAGATGGCCTTGGCTCCTCGAGGAAAGCGTCTTGATTGTTTCTGAGCTGCTCGTTAACAAGCTTTGGTCCTTCCATAGCCCAAAAGTTAATGCGAAGCTTGAGGAAAGGGACCTTGTTCTTGGTAGCGTTCAATCCGCCAAAATTCCAACAAGTTGGCCAAAGTGGGAAGGCCCTTATCGGGTAAAAGCAGTCACTAGGCCCGGTTCCGCCTTTGAGACCGAAGGCGGCTTTCGGTGAGCAATTCTGGAACATAGAGCATCTTAAAGTTTTATCCATGGGGATTTGGGAACCCGTTCCGGCAACCAACCACTAATTACAAGTCTTGCCCTTGTTGCATGTAATCCTTTGTACAAAAGCGGTAGGAACCGTGCATCGATAAAATATGGTTGCGCAATTTTTTAATCATGCTTTCATAGTCTATATGCATGTGGTTACTAACATCTTGTGCAGCACCCACACCCGTGGCGATATTGAACTATTTGGCTCCATAACTTTCTTTTCTCTTCTTTCTTCTCAAACAAGAAGAAGGTTCATCCACCCAAGTTAACCGGGCGGGGAGGAGGAAAGAATGGTGGGGCCGACAAAGCGTCGCTCGAGGGAACCCCTTGGGGAGAATGGACAACGAAAAGCTAAGTTGCTAAGTTTAAGCGACCAGTTTTAAATCTTCAAGTTATCTTCCTCGAGCGATAAGTACTTTGTATGGAAAACCCTTGGGGAGGAACCAAATCGTCTTGGTGCACCCTTATTTTTGTTTGAGTCCGCTCAACAATTTAAGTGAGCTACTAGTTGCGGCGAGGTTGCTTGTCGGTGGCGACCCCCGGACTTTGAAGTTCCCCTTTTCCCTTACGGGTTACTGCCCAAGTTTCCCGCGGGGGTAAAAGCATACAAGAGAAGAAATCAGTAAAAAATAACGTTACATTGGTTGCCTAAGATAGTGTATATTACAAAAATAACCTATCATGCACGAGCTAAGTGTTCTCGGGCTGAAATAGGGAAGAGAAAGAAAGGGCGAAAAGAGAAAGGTCTTGGGCGTCAAGCCCGGCAAGCTAGAGTTCGGGGCTCAAACAAGCTAAGAGTTCCGAGGGGGCCGGCAAGCAGTTTTGGAGGCCTTGGGTTTCGAATAAGCCTTTGTCCTTTTTGAACTTCCCTCTTTCATTAAAACATTCTACTCGGATCTGGTCCGTGGAGAGTGAAAAACATGAAAGAGAGGTTACAAGTTCTTAAATGGAGATAAGGCCGAAAACACAAATTAAAAAATAAGATGCCCGTAATCCCTTTTTCTGTCCCTATCTTGGAGGTAGGTTAAGGAGGCGGGAAGGGCAAGGAAAGGCCCGGAGCTGGTGCGGAAGGCACCAAGGGAACATCTTGGGGGGCTCTCCAGAAACCCAGGGGGCAGAAGCCGAAGCTCAGGGGGCGGCGGGGCGTCGGCCTTGTCGAGGCACTCGCCCTCGTACTCGACAACTGGCCTTTCCCATCCCTCTTCCCCTTGGCGCCCCTCGCCCCGGCCCAAGGAGGCGACCAGGGGAGTTGAGGCAGGGCAGCGGATGATGGGAAGTTCTTGATCCTTTGAACAGCGCCAAACAACTAGTTGGGCCCTACCCGTCGCCTTGGCGCTCTCCTCCTCGTCCTCTCGCTAGGAAGAATGGTCCATTTGTCCGGGGACTATCCGCAGCACCTCGCCGAGTGCCAAGATCCCAAACCGGCGGAGGGAGATCACCCTCCATTAACAAAATGGAGGGTAAACCCGCCGGCCAGGTTGTGGATGGGGGCGTCTTCCACCCACGATCAAGGTACATCACATTAGAAATTTGGGGAATAGCGGACTCGCGTGCCCGCTGATCCTGACCCTCATGTCAACCTTAACGTCTCGGGGGATCCGACTCCCCATGCCATCCTGAGCGGGCTGGGCCGGGAGGCGGAACAGCGAAGCGCAGCAAGGAAGAACTTCCGGGGGTGGTCCCTCGTATGGACCGCCCTGAGGAGAGGGGTCGTGGGAAGCGGAGATGGCCGGGCCCGCCGCCTCTTCCCCAGCGGGGCCCGTCCACGGCCTCGCTCCCAGGAAGGGCCGGAGGCCGGAGGCGGCGCCCGCCTCGCCCGCCTCTCCCTCGGGCTCCTCGGCCTCGACCCACCTCCCCCCTCCCTCTTCCCCTCCTGGGTGGCTCAGCCCCCAGGCGTGGGATTGGGAGGGTGCGATCCCAGTACAACCCTCGCCGCCAAACCGAAGAACCAAGGTTCCCCTTCTCCATGAGGAATGGGAGAGAGAAGGGAAGGAAAAAGAAGGGATGGGAGAGTGGAACCCGCCCCCTTCCGCCCTTCTTAAAAAAGCGGGGGGGCTCGGCCGCCCCCCGGCGAATCAAGGCAGGAAGGCGGGGATCGAGGCGGACCCTTGCCTCCCTCCGGCCGATTCCCGCTCCCCCCGTGACCAGAGTGCATGGGAACCCGTGGCGAGGCCCTCGGTGACGGATGAGGCGCCCTCACCCCTTCACCGACGCCCACAATTACAGCGTTTAGATTTAAAGCAGATGGGGCGCGTCTTGGATTCGTGAGGCGTGGTGGGCCCAAAGCGAAATGGCGTTCAAGACCCGCGGGTGCCTGTTTTGGGCCCATGAGCTTGGCGGTGTGTGGGCCCGGGCAAGGTCCTGTGGTTGTACTAGAGAGGGTACCCTAGAACCCAACTTCGTGCCCAGACGTTCTGACACCTGGGGGCGGCTTTGATGGCCGCCAAGATCCTGGCGGCTCCCTTGGAGCCATTCAAGAAAAACAGTCAAGACCCGGCAGAGGGCTTCGGGAAAACCTCAAAGGGAAAAACAAGGCCCGGAAAGGGCTTCTTGGGGAAAATGGGGTTGGAACCCCCAAAAGGCGACAAAGGTTCCCTTGGGCAAAGGCGGGGACCTCTCCTCCGCTCCACCCTTGGTGGCACCGGGGGCTCTCCCAGGGCCAGCGTCGGCCAGGCTGTGCAGCCCGGGAATGCGACCGCTGTTGACAAGCCACCATCGTGGAGACGGAGGCACCTTGCGGTCCCTGTTACCTTTTTGAGGCGGGAGGCGGGCTTGATGACTCTTGTCCCTTGCCGTCGAGTTAGGTATAAGTCTTTACCTTGCCATAGCGGTGTACCAACCTAGGTTATTACCATTGTAACCTCGTCTACTTGCCATATGTGGTAACCCCTTGAGCCTATAAAAGGAGGGCGGGGGCAATGTAGAGGAGGTTCGATTCAAACTAGGTTTCTAGTCTAGCTCGACAGTTCATCACCTCAAGCTAGGTTTTGTAGCTCGCATCGCTCCTAGCAAGGACACGGATAATCCACAAAGCAGCGGTAGGGTATTATCTCTCCGGAGAGCTCGAAGCTGGGTAAAAAACCCTCTCGCACCGCCTCGATCCGCTCTTTGTGCGGTCTCCGCCCCCTCAGACCACAAAGGGACCCAGGTCCGTAGGTGCTCGTGGGGCACGATCAACTCTTCACCCCGACAAACACCTCAAGCGTAAGCGGTGTGTCAGAACATCATGTCGCACTCTATTGGATATGGTGCGATCTATGATGTCTCTTACCGATTTACCGCTATCATTTTGGGATCGCTCTAGAGACAGCTACATTCACTTTAAATAGGGCACGTCTAAATCCGTTGAGGCGACACCGTATGAATTATGGTTTGGAAAGAAACCTAAGCTATCGTTTCTAAAAGTTTGGGGATCGATGCTTATGTCAAGAAACTTCAACCTGAGCTTCGAACCAAATCGGAAAATCGTCTTCATAGGATACCCTAAAGGAAACCATTGGGTATACCTTCTACCTTAGATCGAAGGCAAGATCTTTGTTGCCAAGAACAGATCCTTTCTTGAAAAAAGTTTCTCTCGAAAGGAGGTAAGTGGGAGAAAGTAGAACTTCGATGAAGTACTACCTCTTGAACGAAAAGTAGTGCAGCTGGGAAAATGTTCTGTGGTGCCTACACCAGCGAGAAGAGAAATTAATGATGATGATCAAGGTACTTGAATCAAGTTGCTACCCGACCCGTGGGTCCACAGGACACGTTCCACACCAGTGATGCAGCAACTGTCTGAAATCATGTTGTTAGACAACAATGAACCTTGAACTATGAAGAAGCGATGGTGGGCCCAATTCCAACAAATGGCTTGAAGCCATGCAATCCGAGATAGGATCCATGTATGAAACAAAGTATGGACTTTGGAGACTTGCCCGATGATCGGTGACGATAAACAAATGGATCTTTAAGAAGAAAGCGGGCAGCGATGGTAATGTTACCATCTATAAAGCTCGACTTATCGCTAAAGGTTATCAGCAAGTTCAAAGGGTTGACTATGATGAGACTTTCTCTCCGTGGCGAAAGCTGAAGTCCGTCGAATCATATTAGTAATTGCCGCATACTATGATTATGAGATATAGGATATGGACGTCAAAGCGGCATTCCTATGCAGCTATCTTAAGGAAAGAAGCGTGTATGATGCAGGTGAGAAGGTTTTGTCGACCCTAAGAATGCTAACAAGGTATGCAAGCTCCAGTGATCCATTTATGAGCTGGTGCAAGCATCTCGAAGTTGGAACATTACGCTTTGATGAGATGATCCAGCGTTTGGGTTTATCTTGAGACTTATGGAAGCCTGCGTTTACAAGAAAGTGAGTGGAAGCTGTGTGGCATTTCTCATATTATATGTAGATGACATACTTTTGATGAAATGATATAGAACTCTTGGACAGACATTAAGGCCTACTTGAATAAGTGTTTTTTCAATGAAGGACCTTGGAGAAGCTGCTTACACATATTGAGCATCAAGATCTATAGGGATAGATCAGGGGCGCCTCATGGAGTCTTTCACAAGCACATACCTTGAAAAGATATTGAAGAAGTTCAATATGGATCCAGTCAAAGAAAGGGTTCTTGCTTGTATTGCAAGGTGTGAAGATTGAGCTACGCTCAATGCCCGACCTGCGAAGATAAAAAGAAGAGATGAGTGTCATCCCTATGCACCGGTAGTAGGATCTATTATGTATATGCCATGCTGTGTACCGGACTGATGTAAACCTTAAAGTAAGTTTGGTAGGAAGGTACCAAAAGTAATCCAGGCAAGGAACCTTTGGAGCAACGATCAAGAATATCTGAAGTGCACGAAAGGACTAGGACATGTTTCACGTTTATGGAGGTGATGAAAGAGCTTCAAATCGTAAAAGAGTTACATCGGCGCTTTAAGCTTGACACAGAGATCTCACAGATGACTCTAAGTCACAAGCCCGGATCGTGTATATGTTGAATGGTGGAGGCGATGGCTGGATGCGGTGCAAAGCGAGCGTAAATGTGGGATCTACATGTGAAGCGGAGTACATGGCAGCCTCGAGGCGGTGCCTTGAAACAATTTGGGTGAAGGGAGTTCATCGCCGACCTAGGAGTCATACCCAATGCGTCGGGGCCAATCAAACTCTTCGTGATAACAGGAGCTATTGCACTTGCCAAGGCCTAGGTTTCACAAGAAGACCGGACACATCAGCGTCGCTTCAACTCCATTAGTGAAAATGTTCAATATGGAGACATAGAAATTTGCAAAGTACATACGGATCTGAATGTCGAGATCCGTTGACTAAACTCTCTTTCGCGAGCAAAACATGATCAACACGAGAACTCTATGGGTGTTGATTCATCACAATGTAACTAGATTATTGACTCTAGTGCAAGTGGGAGGCTGTTGGAAATATGCCTAGAGGCAATAATAAAAGGATTATTATTATATTTCCTTGTTACGTGATAATTGTCTTTTATTCATGCTATAATTGTATTATCCGGAAATCGTAATACCGTGTGAATAGATAGACCACAACATGTCCCTAGTGAGCCTCTAGTTGACTAGCTCGGTGATCAATAGATAGTCATGGTTTCGACTATGGACATTGGATGTCATTGATAATGGGATCACATCATTAGGAGATTGATGTGATGGACAAGACCAATCCTAAGCATAGCACAAGATCGTGTAGTTAGTTTTGCTAGAGCTTTTCCAATGTCAAGTATCTCTTCCTTAGACCATGAGATCGTGTAACTCCGGATACCATAGGAGTGCTTTGGGTGTACCAAGCGTCCTGGCATAGCTGGGTGACTATAAAGGTGCACTACGGTATCTCGAAAGTGTACATTGGGTTGACCGGATCGAGGCGGATTTGTCACTCCGTATTACGGAGAGGTATCCTGGGCCCACTTTCGGTAGTGCATCATCATAATGAGCTCAAAGTGACCAAGTGTAGTCACGGGATCATACATTCTGATGCGAGTAATGTGACTTGCGATACGAGGTTGAGCGAGTATTGGGATACGGCAGATCGAATCTCGGGCAAGTAACATACCGTCGACAAAGGAATTGTATCTGGGGTTGCTTGAATCCTCGACATCGTGGTTCATCCGATGAGATCATCGAGGAGCATGTAGGAGCCAACATGGGTATCCAGATCCGCTGTTGGTTATTGATGGAGGCCGTCTCGGTCATGTCTCGTGTCTCTGAACGTGGGTCTACACTAAGGTTCGGTGATGCTAGGGTTGTATGAATATGGTATGCATCAAACCGAATGTTGTTAGGAGTCAGATGAGATCCGGACGTCACGAGGAGTTAGGAATGGTCGGAGGTAGAATTATATATAGGAAGTGCTATTTGACTATCGGGAGAATTTGGGGTTCGGTATTGTCTAGGGACCACGGAAGAGTCCGAGGTCCCGGGTGGGGCCACCTATCCCGAAGGGCCCGTGGGCTGAAGTGGGAGAACCAGCCCTGGTGGGCTGGTGCTTCCAGAGCCCCCTAGCTAGGGTTGGAAACCCTAGGGTGGGCGCCCACTTGCCTTGGGGCAAGCCTCCTCCCTTGGCCGCCCCCATCTAGATGGGTTCTAGAGGCGGCACCCCGGGGCCTATATAAGGGGAGGAGGGCAGCCGCACTTGCACTGGCGCCTCCCTGCCACCTCTTCCT
>JAHIAM010018578.1:0-14675 GCA_021605205.1 Aegilops longissima
TCTCCCTCCTCTCCTCCTCTTGGCCTCCTTAGCAGGCCGCCGCCCTCCCCCACACCGCGCCTTGCCCTAGCCCCTAGCGCCCGCCGCCATATACAGCGCCGCCCCTCACCAGCGCCTGCCGCCCTCGCCGCCACCATGGGAGCCCCTCGCCTCTTGAGTACTAGCCCGCAGCGTCCGTTTCTAGATCGGTTTCCGTTCCGTTTCTAGATCGGTTTTTCGTTTGGTTTCCTTTCGAAACCCTAGATCGATTTTCTCACGGTTTTCTTTCCGGTTTTGTTTAGCAGTGTTACTTCGATAGATTTTCTTTTTATTTTAATTTTCGTCATGGACCTATCCGTAGTCCCTAATCTTCAAATGGCTATAACTTTTTACTCGTAAGTTGGAATCCATGAAACCAGCCCACTTCTTCGTTCTGATCCCTCTATTCAGTAATACAACTCAAACATATTTTGAAAGTTTTAAAATTTGAGTTCAAACAGATTTGTATTTGAACTTCGTTTGATCATAACTTGAGTTTAGTAACTCCGATTTAGTTGATTCTTTTGCAAATCGAAGCTCTTGACCTAAACTTTCTGATAAGGCCAAATACACATAGTTTTGGTACTGTTAGAAATTGTTTTATGCTGCAAAGTTATTAGATTTGGTTTTGGACGTTTTCGAATTGTTTTCTTGATCTTTCCGATCTTTTGGTGATTGCTTATGTGTGGTTACTATTGCTTGATTACGATAGATTGACGGAGTGTAGAGTAGAGCTATCAAGAGTTTTGAGTGCGAATCATCTTCATCAACTTTGCAGGCAAGTAACACTTTGATCATACTTTCTCATACCAGTTTTTATGCATTAGATCAATCCTCAAACACTTGCATGGTTAGGGTCTAATTAAATTGTGGGATGGGAAGTAGATTGAGTGGTACCTATTACCTGTTTTCTTATGAAACCTTGGGAGTTACTTCTCGTTGCTTATTATGCCATGCTATGCTAGTAGGCGTGGATTGGGTGAGTGATATCCATGCAGATGTGAGATTGTTAGTTAATGGTTTATCTAAGGTGGCAACTTAAACACACATGGGTGGATTGAGGCACTGGCTATTCGAGACTTGCTGTCAAGGCACAGGTGAACGATTGCACTGTATTTCTTGGACCGCCACCAGCCCAAAGGGATCATGAGATTATTCAAACTAGAAACTTCCGTGTGCAGCCACAAGCCATTATGGGCTCTGGCGTAGTTGACTAAGTTGTGCGAACTCTTCGGGCAGACTAGCGATGTAGGGGATGTAGGTTGAGTACGGTCTACCCACATGTAAGGTGCTAAGCTACGAAAGACTATGTCTCGGTCATCCGTCTCTCAAACAACATGTAGTCAGAGAACCAAGCGGGCGATCGAGTCTTGTGGGGAAAAGTCACAAACCTCTGCAGAGTGTACAAACTAATCATGGTTAGCCGTGTCCCGGTTATGGACAATTTTGAGTATCTAGTACTCGGATATCCTGTTGATCTCATCATGTTACTTCTAATTAATATTGTTGGGTTTTAATGAGTACTTTTAATTGGGATTGAGGATCTGTCAACCATTCTCAATGTTTCACAACCACCATGATAGTTAAATAAATTTATTCCTTTGAAGTAGGGAAAAATTGGCTTTTCAAAACCTTATAACTATAGAGCTTTTCCACCACCATATATGCATGTAGTATAGGCTTTCCTTCATTACTCTCTATGTGTTACATTGCGGCATATTCCATGTCTTGACCCGTTTCGGCTGCAACTTTTCATGTTGCAGACTTTTTGATACGAGTAAGTGATACGTTAGGGTTACGATTTCCTATACTCAACTTTGCGTTGGTGTTGATGGGAATCCACAACCTTGTTGCTTCGCTATATTTTGGATTGAGGTAATAGTATTTACGTTACTTTATACATGTGATTTACCTCTGTTATAAATCCTTGATCTTGTGTGTGTCGACATACCGATCCGAGGATGACACGAACGAAGACTTGATCCATTGAATTGGTCGCTACAAGATGGTATCGAGCACATGTTGTATGGGGCGTGACCTAAGCTGATAAGCCCATAGGAAAGATTTTCTCTACAACTTCATTTTCAAAAGATCTTTTACCTCTCTTCTCTTGAGCTTATTCAAATATTCCTTTTAGTGAGACCATACCCTTTTCCTTTTGACCACTCGAAGATTTGGTGATGAGACCACTCCAAGGAGACAAGATATCGGACAACTAAGACCATTTGGAATGAAGATGATTTTACCGTGTAAGCGGAAACTACAGGTGAAGACTCAGAAGACTAGGAGATTTGAAGGCTCCAAATAAATTCGGTTTGTATGACCTAGGAAGGTTACGCTTATGGAACTTGGCGGACTATGGAAGTTATCAATAGAGATCAAGGTGTATCGGAGGAAGACGGAACATGGAGCATTAGAATTCAAAGCTTTGTCGGGGAAAACCCAAAGGCGAGAGATATCAACTATGGAATGATAGCTCATGAAAATGACAAGAAAGCGAAACACGCTATCCATGATGTTATCGCCGCCTATGCTATTGTCACCGTGGAGTTAAGCATGCAGATGCATGGAAGGATTGGATGGTAGAAAGCTGATGGAGCATCTATCACGCAGCGTTGGAGTTTAACCTTAGGCTGTGTATCACCGGGATGGAGTATTACATGAAGAAGTTTAAGGTGGATCGAGAAGCGGTATTTGATAAGAAGCGGTTAGAAGAACTCAGGACCCAGCTGAAAGTAGACAAGATGAAGGAGCAAAACATCGATATACCGAGATTTGTGATGGCGAAGGACAGTGGATCATGGATCATGTCAAGGATGTTGAAACCGGCGGTTGGACGTAACTCGAAATATTGAAGGGCGTCGCGAGAGACTTGGCGTCAATGAGAGATGATCTGCAAAAGAACTTGAGAAGGACAAGCATGATCGGAAGGAGCCATCGAGAGACATGATCAAGATTGGAAGAGTTTGATGACTTTGAGATCTATTGACCATTAGAAGCCCAAAACCTGTTTATACCTACGTTAGATCGCGACGATTGTGAGCTGTCATTGGTTTTTTTCGACATACAATAAAACCTATCTTTCAAAACTTTTGTTTGTATTGTGTGCATCCTCTCGATCTCTCTTATCCACCCCAAACCCATGGACCCATTAGAGTATGAATGGAGATGAGCTTGTATTTTACGGACCGATGAGTGAATTGGAGATAGACCGATGGATTGAACATGGAGGATCATATGAAGAATAACCCTACGAGAGAAGGATATGACATGCTCTTGATTGCTTTGAAAGAGGTGCTGCTATTTGGTGGAGGATGTACCAAACCATCAATGGATTGCAAGAGTAACCACTTGGGAAGAATTTAAGTTGACTTTGCTAAAGTCTCGGGTTGTGACCCAGTTGAAGCCTTATGGAAAGGATATGAAGAAACCTTGTGCGTGCAAGCCTTGTGGAGAAATAGGATATAACCATAAATAAAACAAGGGCGAATACCCTCATAATCGGATGGATTACCAAAGGAGTTAGCAGGATCTCAAGGAACTTCAGTTGGAGATTGTTCCCAAAGGTTTCGTTCAGTAATGAAAGTTCATTTACATTGTTGGAAAAGATCCGTGAAGCTCGGAAGGATGACAAAGAGATTGCTGAGGTAAAGAGAGGATGAGCAAAGGAAAAGCCAAAGGTTTTCGTGAGATGAGCATGACATCTTATGGTTTGAGGACGGTACATGTACCCAATAATGCAAAGATCGGGAAGTTAAAACTTGGAGACTCATGACTCACCATACTCGATTAGCCACGGAAACACCAAGATGTATTTGGATTTGAAGGAGTGTTTACGGTGGTGGTATGAAGAAGGATATTCGGAGTATGTAGTCGTAAGTGATGTATGCGGAGAAAGTAAAAGCGAGCATCGAAAGCGGTAGGATTATTGCAGCCTATGCCAATACACGAATGGAAGTAGGATAAGCTTGGCATGGATTTCATTTCGGTTCCCATAACCCGATGGGGATATGATTCTATCTGGGTAGTAGTTGATTAGCTTGACCAAAGTGGCTCGCTTTATTCCGGTGAAAAACCACCTATCTGAGTGCGAAGTTGGCCAAGATATATTGGAAAAGGATCGTATATGCGCATGGAGTTCGAGGACCATCATGAGGAACGGTTTACCTCAAAGTTTTGGAATCAGCCGCACGGACTTTGGTACTAGGCTAGAGTTCGATACAGACCTTTCATCCATGACGGATGGATAAATCAAGAGAGTCAATCAGATTTTGGAGGACATGTTGAGGCGTGTGCGCTAGATTATGGATCTAGTAGTGATGATAATCTACCCTACGGGAGTTCTCACACAACAACTACCAAGTCAGGTTTGAAGATGGCCCTTTGAAGCTTTGTATGGGAGAAGGGCGGAACCGTTGATGTGGGATGAAGTTGGAGGTGAGTTGTTTGGACCAAATATGATCAAGGAGTCGAGAAGAGAATGTTAAGTTGATTCGAGATAGGCGAAGATAGCTCAGTCGAGCGAGAAAAGTTATCAGGACTCAAAAATGCAAAGAGGTAGTCTATGAAATCGGAGCGGAGCATATCTTTGTGTGCCACCTCTGCGAGAGTTAAGCGATTTGGAGTTAAGGAAAGTTAGCCCGAGATTTGTAGGACCATACCGAGTTTTGGAGAGTATGGGAGAATAGGCTAAAGTCACCCGAGGGACTGGGGAGTTCATGATGTGTTTCACGTTTTCCGATTGAAGAAGTGCCATGCGAGAGATGGTTTCCTTATGTAAGGGCGCGACCACGGAAAGGATAATGAGGTTCCACAAGTGGAGTATGGATTTCATAAGTATAAGTTTTATCACGGTGTGGGACATCCACGAGGATGAAGAGATGAAGTGTTATTGGATATAAAGGAGGTATGATGTTGGAAATATGGATCAATGGAAATTCCATGATGAGTCGAGTAATCACGTCTTAGTTTGGTGCAAATATAAGGAAAGAGACGAGTAAAATTGGATGGATTTAAGTATGCGGGGAGTTGGATGTTGGGATAACGATCAGTTGCCCGGGATGTGTTCAAGGATTTCAAGTGATGAGATGGGCCATAACCCACGGGCCCGGACCTGCCAAACAAGCACACTTCTTTGAAGGAAAAACCACGGAAGAGTTACGATTTTATCGACCAGCAATTCATAGGAGTTCACATAAAACACGAGTTGTTAAGGACGATAGATGTTTTGTTGGCTTGCGAATCAATGGATTTTCGGACTTGGTTAAATCGACAAGAGAAATTCTGCAATGCTTGTGAGGATGACGAGTGTTAGAATCGAGATTAGCTAAACCATGTACAAGGTAATGATTTGGGTGCGGGATGGATTGATCACCATACCGACTTACTCTTATTATTAAGCTTTGCTATATGGGATAGTAAATCTGAGTGACTTACCTATAGTTGCAAGACGACGATATTAAACCTTGTTTAAACCTTAGAAACGATATAGGTATTTCTTTTCCCCTTGTACACGGCAGCTACTTGCCAGTATGTCATACGGTGAGGTTCAACCGACCCGTTTTCTGGAGAAAACCATAAATTGTTGACCACCATGAGATATCGATAGTTGTTTAGAATTGGCGCCGGACAAATCGACTATGAAGACCCAATCTCGGAATAACCTTACCAAGAGGAATGGACAAAGGAATTGAGGAAAAGGTTATGCCACTACGGAAGAACCCGAGAAGGAATTATCCTTAATATACGAGAAGACCTTTGATCAACAATAAGGATGGAGTATATGAGTTTTGATGGAAGTAACAATGCTTCTAAGGGTGGTAGCACCCAAGACCGGAGACCCGGAGGCGATCGATGGATTTGAGAAGACCCCAAACCTAACCTATTTCTTGCTAGCCTCTCCGAATCTAGGGAATGAGATTCATTTTAAGGTGGTAGTTTGTAACATCCCAAAATTCTAAATTTTGGAATGTTATAAACAAATAGATAGATTTGATTGATTGCTTGATTGATTGGTGAAAGTGAGTGAATTGAAACTTTTGAAAGTTAAATGAGAGGAATAAAGGAATTTCCCAAACTTTCATTTGCTTTTATGAACTTAGAATTCAAATTCTTTTCATCACAAAACCACGGAGAGAAGATGACATGACTTCTTCCATTTATTTAAATGACAAGGGTGTCGAAAATATTTGAATTTCATTTGGAAAATATTTTCCAATTCTGAAACTTTATGCAACTCAATGATTTTCACGGCGAAGATAAAACTTCTTCAAAACATATGAAATATGAGTTGGGAGTTTCAAAATAAATTCAAAGTTCTTAATTTATTTTCAATTTGGAGTTATTTGAGTTTTATTCAAATTATTTTTCTCCAAAAATAAAATATATGGAAAATAGGGTAACATGATTCCCTACATCAGAAAATTGGAGAGAAATTAATTTGAAATCATTTTGGTATTTTAAAAATAATTTTCAGTGGATTTTATTAGGGTAGTAGCACTGTTTGTTTTATTTGAATTTTTGTATTTTATTTCAAGCTAGAATAAAGTTCATCATGTAGGAAATATTTTTCTGAAAATTTTGATATATTATATGCCTATATAATATATTTATTTATTTAGTTTTATTATTTTATTTGTCTCATTAAAAAAATTAAAAAAAACTACGTATGGGCCAAAGGCCCAAGCCGCTAACCGCCGGCCGACCACAAGGCCAGCATACCATGCCTTGCCTCAGGGAGGCGGGAAGCCGCTCCTTTTTCCAAAGTCCTAGTAGGACTCTTTTCCTACTACTTTATTCGTATCTATTCCTAGATCTATTCCTCTTGTTTCCTAATCCTAATCTATTTCTTGTCCCTACCCCAAGCAAAACCCTCCCTCCCAATATAAATACCCAAGCACCCCCCCTCAACACATCAACTCAACTCCTCTCCTCTCCTCCTCCTGTGGCCTTCCTTCTTGTGCCGCCATCCGGCCTTGCTTGCGCCCCCACCTCTCGCCTTACCGCCACTAATGCCCCGCGCCCGCCCGCCATAGCCGCCGCCCTCACAGCGCCCGCCCACCGCCACCTGAGCCCTCGCCTCTTGAGTACTAGCCAGCGCTTGTCACGTTTTCTAGATCGGTTTTCTAGATCGGTTTCCGTTCCGTTTTCTAGATCGGTTTTCGTTTGGTTTCCTTTTGAAACCCTAGATCGGTTTTCTCACGGTTTTTCTTTCGGTTTTGTTTAGCGGCGTTAAGCTCGATAGATTTTTCTTTTATTTTAATTTCGTCATGGACCTATCCGTAGTCCCTAATCTTCAAATGGCTATAACTTTTTACTCGTAGTTGGAATCCATGAAACCAGCACTTCTTCGTTCGATCCCTCTATTCAGTAATACAACTCAAACATATTTTGAAAGTTTTAAATTTGAGTTCAAACAGATTTGTATTTGAACTTCGTTTGATCATAACTTGAGTTTATAACTCCGATTTAGTTGATTCTTTTTGCAAATCGAAGCTCTTGACCTAAACTTTCTGATAAGGCCAAATACACATAGTTTTGGTACTGTTAGAAATTGTTTTATGCTGCAAGAGTTATTAGATTTGGTTTTGGACGTTTCAATTGTTTTCTTGATCTTTCGATCTTTTGGTGATTGCTTATGTGGTTACTATTGCTTGATTACGATAGATTGACGGAGTGGCGAGTAGAGCTATCAAGAGTTTTGAGTGCGAATCATCTTCATCAACTTTGCAGGCAAGTAACACTTTGATCATACTTTCTCATACCCAGTTTTATGCATTAGATCAATCCTCAAACACTTGCATGGTTAGGTCTAATTAAATTGTGGGATGGGAAGTAGATTGAGGTGCCTATTACCTGTTTTCTTATGAAACCTTGGGAGTTACTTCTCGTTGCTTATTATGCCATGCTATGCTAGTAGGCGTGGATTGGGTGAGTGATATCCATGACGGATGTGAGATTGTTAGTTAATGGTTTATCTAAGGTGGCAACTTAAACACACATCTGGGTGGATTGAGGCACTGGCTATTCAGACTTGCTGTCAAGGCACACAGGTGAACAGGATTTGCTGTATTTCTTGGACCGCCACCCAGGCCCAAAGGGATCATGAGATTATTCAAACTAGAAACTTCCGTGTGCAGCCACAAGCCATTATGGGCTGGCGTAGTTGACTAAGTTGTGCGAACTCAGGCGAGACTAGCATGTAGGGGATGTAGGTTGGTACGGTCTACCCACATGTAAGGTGCTAGCGCTTACGAAGACTATGTCTCGGTCATCCGTCTCTCAAACACCATGTAGTCACGAGAACCAAGCGGAGGCGATCGAGTCTTGTGGGGAAAAGTCAGCAAAACCTCTGCGAGTGTACAAACTAATCATGGTTAGCCGTGTCCCGGTTATGGACAATTTTGAGTATCTAGTACTGGATATCCTTGATCTCATCATGTTACTTCTAATTAATATTGTTGGGTTTAATGAGTACTTTTAATTGGGATTGAATCATCAACCATTCTCAATGTTTCACAACCACCATGATAGTTAAATAAATTTATTCCTTTGAAGTAGGGAAAATTGTCTTTTAAAACCTTATAACTATAGAGCTTTTCCACCAGCCATATATGCATGTAGTATAGGCTTTTCCTTCATTACTCTCTATGTGTTACATTGCGGCATATTCCATGTCTTGACCGTTTCAGTGCAACTTTTCATGTTGCGACTTTTTAGATGACGAGTAAGTGATACGTTGGGTTACGATTTCCTATACTCAACTTTGCCGTTGGTGTTGATGGGAATCCACAACCTTGTTGCTTCCGCTATATTTTGGATTGAGGTAATAGTATTTACGTTACTTTATACATGTGATTTACCTCATTATAAATCCTTGATCGTGTTGTGTCGTATAAATCCTGAGGATGACAAAGCAAGAGACTTGATCCATTCGGTCGGTCGCTACAAGATGGTATCGAGCACATGTTGTTGTGGGGCGTGACCAGAAGCTGATAAGCCCATAGGAAAGATTTTCTCTACAACTTCATTTTCAAAAGATCTTTTACCTCTCTTCTCTTGAGCTTATTCAAATATTCCTTTTAGTGAGACCATACCCTTTTCCTTTTGACCACTCGAAGATTTGGTGATGAGACCACTCCAAGGAGACAAGATATCGGACAACTAAGACCATTTGGAATGAAGATGATTTTACCGTGTAGCGAAACTACTACAGTGAAGACTCAGAAGACTAGGAGATTTGAAGGCTCCAAATAAATTCGGTTTGTATGACCTAGGAAGGTTACGCTTATGGAACTTGGCAGACTATGGAAGTTATCAATAACAGATCAAGGTGTATCGGAGGAAGACGGAACATGGAGCATTAGAATTCAAAGCTTTGTCGGGAAAACCCAAAGGCGGGAGATATCAACTATGGAATGATAGCTCATGAAAATGACAAAGCGAAACACGCTATCCATGATGTTATCGCCGCCTATGCTATTGTCACGTCGGAGTTAAGCATGCGAGATGCATGGAAGGATTGGATGGTAGAAAGGCGATGGAGCATCTATCGCAAGCGTTGGAGTTTTAACCTTAGCTGGTGTATCACCGGGATCAGGTATTACATGAAGAAGTTTAAGGTGGATCTGCGGGCGATATTTGATAAGGAAGCGGTTAGTGAAGAACTCGGGACCCGAAGCTGAAAAGACAAGATGAAGGAGCAAAACATCGAGATCTGAGATTTGTGATGGCGAAGGACAGTGGGATCATGGATCATGTCAAGGATGTTGAAACCGGTTGGAGCGTAACTCGAAAATATTGAAGGGCGTCGAGACTTGGCGTCAATAGAGATGATCGGCAAAAGAACTTGAGAAGGAAAGCATGATCGGAAGGAGCCATCGAGACATGATCAAGATTGGAAGAGTTTGATGACTTTGAGATCTATTGACCATTAGAAGCAAAACCCTTTTATACCTCGTTAGATCACGTGATTGTGAGCTGTCATTGGTTTTTCAATGACCACAATAAAACCTGTCTTTCAAAACTTTTGTTTGTATTGTGTGCATCCCTCTCGATCTCTCTTATCCCACCCCAAACCCATGGACCCATTAGAGGATGAATGGAGATGAGCTTGTATTTTCTGGACCGATGAGTCAATTGGAGATGGACCGATGGATTGAACATGGAGGATCATATGAAGAATAACCCTACAGCCGAGAAAGGATATGACCATGCTCTTGATTGCTTTGAAAGAGGTGCTGCTATTTGGTGGAGGATGTACCAAACCATCAATGGATTGCAAAGAGTAACCACTTGGGAAGAATTTAAGTTGACTTTGCTAAAGTCTCGGTTGTGACCCAGTTGAAGCCTTATGGAAAGGATGAAGAAACCTTGTCGTGCAAGCCTTGTAGGATATAACCATAAATAAAACAAGGACGAATACCCTCATAATCGGATGGATTACCAAAGGAGTTAGCAGGATCTCAAGGAACTTAGGTTGGAGATTGTTCCCAAAGGTTTCGTTCAGTAATGAAAGTTCAGTTTACATTGTTGGAAAAGATCCGTGAAGCTCGGAAGGATGACAAAGAGATTGCTGAGGTAAAGAGAGGATGAGCAAAGGAAAAGCCAAAGGTTTTCGTAAGGATGAGCATGACATCTTATGGTTTGAGGACGGTGTACATGTACCCAATAATGCAAAGATCGGGAAGTTAAAACTTGAGGACTCATGACTCACCATACTCGATTAATACAAACACCAAGATGTATTTGGATTTGAAGGTGTTTTTACGGGTATATGAAGAAGGATATTGCGGAGTATGTAGTCGTAAGTGATGTATGCGGAGAAAGTAAGCGAGCATCGGAAGCGGCAGTTATTGCAGCCTATGCCGATACCGAATGGAAGTAGGATAAACTTGGCATGGATTTCATTTCGGATTCCCATAACCCGATGGGGATATGATTCTATCTGGGTAGTAGTTGATTAGCTTGACCAAAGTGGCTCGCTTTATTCGGTGAAAAACCACCTATACGAGTCAAGTTGGCCAAGATATATTGGAAAAGGATCGTATGTGCGCATGGAGTTCAGGGACCATCATAGAGGAACAGTTTACCTCAAAGTTTTGGAATCAGCGCACGGACTTTGGGTACTAGGCTAGAGTTCAGTACAGCCTTTCATCCGCAGACGGATGGATAAATCAAGAGAGTCAATCAGATTTTGGAGGACATGTTGAGGCGTGTGCGCTAGATTATGGATCTAGTAGTGATGATAATCTACCCTCGGGGTTCTCTCACACAACAACAGCTACCAAGTCAGGTTTGAAGATGGCCCCTTTTGAAGCTTTGTATGGGAGAAGGGCGGACACGTTGATGTGGGATGAAGTTGGAGACCGTCAGTTGTTTGGACCAAATATGATCAAGGGTCAGAAGAATGTTAAGTTGATTCGAGATAGTGAAGATAGCTCAGTCCAGGCGAGAAAAGTTATGGACTCAAAAATGCAAAGAGGTAGTCTATGAAATCGGAGACAGAGCATATCTTTGTGTGCCACCTCTGCGAGTTAAGCGATTTGGAGTTAAGGAAAGTTAGCCCGAGATTTGTAGGACCATACGAGTTTTGGAGGTATGGGAGAATAGGCTAAAGTCACCCAGAAGGACTGTCGGGAGTTCATGATGTGTTTCACGTTTTCCGAGTTGAAGAAGTGCCATGCGAGATGGCCAATATTTCCTATGGGGCGCTTGACCTGGAAAGGATAATGAGGTTCCACGAAGTGAGTATGGATTTCATAAGTATAAGTTTTATCACGGTATGTGGACATCCACGAGGATGAAGAGATGAAGTGTTATTGGATATAAAGGAGGTATGATGTTGGAAATATGGATCAATGGAAATTCCATGATGAGCGAGTAATCACGTCTTAGTTTGGTGCAAATATAAGGAAAAGAGACGAGTAAAATTGGATGGATTTAAGTATGCGGGGGTTGGATGTTGGGATAACGATCAGTTGCCCAGGATGTGTTCAAGGATTTCAAGTGATGAGATGGGCCATAACCCACGGCGGGACACAAAAGCAAGCACTCTTGCTGAAGGAAAAATCTGGAAGAGTTACGATTTTATCGACCAGCGAATTCATAGGAGTTCACAAAAACGAGAGTTGTTAAGGAGCGATAGATGTTTTGTTGGCTTGCAGAATCAATGGATTTTCGGACTTGGTTCGTCGACAAGAAATTCTGCAATGCTTGTGAGGATGACGAGTGTTAGAATGCGAGATTCGCTAAACCATGTACAAGGTAATGATTTGGTGCGGGATGGATTGATCACCATACCGACTTACTCTTATTATTAACTTTGCTATATGGGATAGTAAATCTGAGTGACTTACCTATAGTTGCAAGACGGCGATATTAAACCTTGTTTAAACCTTAGAACATATAGGTATTTCTTTTCCTTGTACCGGCAGTTATTTAGCCAAGTATGTCATACGGTGAGGTTCAACCAGACCCGTTTTCTGGGAGAAAACCATAAATTGTTGACCACCATGAGATATCGATAGTTGTTTAGAATTGGCGCGACCAAATATTAGAAGACCCAATCTCGGAATAACCTTACCAAGAGGAATGGACAAAGGAATTGAGGAAAAGGTTATGCCACTACGGAAGAGCCCGAGAGAAGGAATTATCCTTATATGAGAAGACCGACAACGTCAGCGATAAGGATGGAGTATATGAGTTTTGATGGAACCGTAACAATGCTTCTAAGGGTGGTAGACCAGAACCGGAGGAGCGATCGATGGATTTTGAGAAGACCCCAAACCCTAACCTATTTCTTGCTAGCCTCTCCAGAATCTCGAGGGCGAGATTCATTTTAAGTGGTAGTTTGTAACATCCCAAAATTCTAAATTTTGGAATGTTATAAACAAATAGATAGATTTGATTGATTGCTTGATTGATTGGTGAAAGTGAGTGAATTGAAACTTTTGAAAGTTAAATGAGAGGAATAAAGGACTTTCCCAAACTTTCATTTTGCTTTTATGAACTTCAGAATTCAAATTCTTTTCATCACAAAACCACGGAGAGAAGATGACATGACTTCTTCCATTTATTTAAATGACAAGGGTGTGAAAATATTTGAATTTCATTTGGAAAATATTTTCCAATTCTGAAACTTTATGCAACTCAATGATTTTCACGCGAAGATAAAATGACTTCTTCAAAACATATGAAATATGAGTTGGGAGTTTCAAAGAAATAAATTCAAAGTTCTTTGAATTTATTTTCAATTTGGAGTTATTTGAGTTTTATTCAAATTATTTTTCTCCAAAATAAAATATATGGAAAATAGGGTAACATGATTCCCTACATCGAGAAAATTGGAGAAATTAATTTGAAATCATTTTGGTATTTTAAAATAATTTTCATTGGATTTTATTAGGGTAGTAGCACTGTTTGTTTTATTTGAATTTTTGTGTATTTTATTTCAAGCTAGAATAAAGTTCATCATGTGGAAATCTTTTCTGAAAATTTTGATATATTATATGCCTATATAATATATTTATTTATTGTTTTATTATTTTATTTGTCTCTGTTAAAAAATTAAAAAAAAGCTGCGCCTTGGGCCAAAGGCCCAAGCCGCTAACCCTTGACCACCACAAAATAAGCATGCCGCCCTTCAAGGGAGGCGGAAGCCTCCTTTTTCCCAAGTCCTAGTAGGACTCTTTTCCTACTCGTTTATTCGTATCTATTCCTAGATCTATTCCTCTTGTTTCCTAATCCTAATCTATTTCTTGTCCCTACCCCAAGCAAAACCCTCCCTCCCCAATATAAATACCAAGCACCCCCCTCAACACATCAACTCAACTCTCCTCTCCTCCTCCTCATGTGCAGCTCCATCTTGTGCCCACCCGCATGCCGCCGCCTCCGTCGCCGCCACTAGCGCCGCCCTTGCCACATGTGCGCCCCCTCAGCCTTGCGCCGCCTGCCCGCCATGAGCCCTCGCCTCTTGAGGTACTAGCCCAGCATCCGTTTCTAGATCGGTTTTCTAGATCGGTTTCCGTTCCGTTTCTAGATCGGTTTTCGTTTGGTTTCCTTTTGAAACCCTAGATCGGTTTTCTCACGGTTTTCTTTCGGTTTTGTTTAGCTAGCGTTAGCTCGATAGATTTTTCTTTTTATTTTAATTTTCGTCATGGACCTATCCGTAGTCCCTAATCTTCAAATGGCTATAACTTTTTACTCGTAAGTTGGAATCCATGAAACCAAGCCCACTTCTTCGTTCATGATCCCTCTATTCAGTAATACAACTCAAACATATTTTGAAAGTTTTAAAATTTGAGTTCAAACAGATTTGTATTTGAACTTCGTTTGATCATAACTTGAGTTTAATAACTCCGATTTAGTTGATTCTTTTTGCAGATCGAAGCTCTTGACCTAAACTTTCTGATAAGGCCAAATACACATAGTTTTGGTACTGTTAGAAATTGTTTTATGCTGCAAGAGTTATTAGATTTGGTTTTGGACGTTTTCGAATTGTTTTCTTGATCTTTCCGATCTTTTGGTGATTGCTTAGTGTGGTTACTATTGCTTGATTCGATAGATTGACGGAGTGTGAGTAGAGCTATCAAGAGTTTTGAGTCGAATCATCTTCATCAACTTTGGGAAGTAAACTTTGATCATTTTCTCATACCCAA
>JAHIAM010018579.1:0-19080 GCA_021605205.1 Aegilops longissima
TCCTTTTTAAGAACATTGAAGATTCTGATATTTAGCTCACACGCTTGCTAAATCTCTTCTCATCCAAGGCTTAGTGAAGATATCGTTGCTGTTCTTCAGTCTTCACATGCTCGATGGAGATGTCGCCCTTCAACATGATCACGAAGAAAATGATGGCCAATTTAGATGTGCTTTGTCCTGAGTGCTGAAGCTGGGTTGTGAGAGCAATCTTGATGGCACTCTCATTGTCCGATGAGAGCACATTCTTCACGTTGATGCGTAATCCTTGAGGATTTGCTTCATCCATAGCAAGTGAGCACAACATGAGCGAGCATTGATATGTTCGACTTCGCGGTGAGCAGTAATCCAGTCTGTTTCTTGAGGACCAAGCAGACCAAAAATCATCGAGGAAATGACAAGTGCCAGATGTTGACTTGCGGTCCACACGATCACCAGCATAGTCGGTCGGAATATCCAATGAGATCAAAAGCGAGCCCTTGGGGTACCATAATCCATGTGTTGGTGTGTGAGCTAGATATCGAAGAATATGCTTCACGACCTTATGGTGTGATTCCTTCGGTGTAGCTTGAAATCGGGCACACATGCAAACACTAAGCATTATATCGGCCTAGATGCACATAGATACAATAAAGACCAATCATGGAAGGTATACCTTATGATCGAAATCAATACCATTTTCATCGAGTGCCTGAGATGGCCATTTTGTGGGCATAGGAATTTTAGCGCCTTTGCAATCTTGCATGCGAATTTCCTCGATTACTGCCTTTAGGTATTTCTCTGAGATATGAATATGCCATTTCGCTGGCCAATTTGAAGACCTAGAAGAATTTCAACTCTCCCATCATAGAGACATTTGATATTCTTCACTCATCATATAATAGAATTCATCACTATAACGTTGGTCGGTACAGCCAAGATAATATCATCAACATATATTTGGCACAAAACAGTTCACCATCATATGATTTAGTAAAGAGTAGTAGATCGATTGAACCGGGTGTGAAGCCATTCTTCACGAAGAATTCCTTCAATGTATCATACCATGCCCGTGGAACTTGTTTGAGACCATAGAAGACTTGTTGAGTCTGAAGACTTTATCCAGGATTCTTTGGATCTTCAAAACCACAAGACCATTTTCATCTTGCTTGTTGCGGATTGGATCCACTTTGTACCGATGATATTATGCTTGCGAGGATGCAGGCGTTTGACCAGTTCCCAGGACATTGTTGAGCTCGAACTGATGTAATTCTTCTTGCATGGCTGGATCCACTCGGGCTCGAAATGCTTCATCTACCTTAGTGGGCTGCATGATAGAGACAAAAGCATAGTGCCCACAAAAGTTAGATAAATGTGAAGCTTTGTGGCGTGTGAGAGGACTGGCGCTTCAATGTCATCGATGATCTTGTCAACTTGCACTTCTTTTTGCAGCGATGGATGAAGCTAGTTGTCGATCGAGAATTTGACCATTTTCCTCGGCACCATTGTCTTGACATTATCTTACGGTGCATCATTTCGGCGTT
This sequence comes from Aegilops longissima, assembly GCA_021605205.1. Classification (NCBI taxonomy): domain Eukaryota; kingdom Viridiplantae; phylum Streptophyta; class Magnoliopsida; order Poales; family Poaceae; genus Aegilops; species Aegilops longissima. The sequence continues at coordinate 1,521 of JAHIAM010018579.1, forward strand.
CTTCGCGTGAGGGGAATGAATTCTTGACTTGATTCTTGGTAGGAATGACATCCTCGATTGCCTTGAACTTGATAGATTCCTCGGTGCTGGTTCATCTAACACGGAAGGTAGGTGCTCTCTTTGCGAGCCATTAGTTTCATCGAACCGCACATCTCTGAGTATCAACAATCTTGTGAAGAGCGATGTTGAAGACTACTGTAGGTGTGCGAGTCCTTTCCGTAACCAAGCATAAAACCTTCATGTGCTTTTCGGTTGCAAATTTAGAAGTGTGATGGGGATCTCTAATCCAACATTTAGCAGAAGACTTTGAAATAACTCATTGGGTTTCTTGTCGTTGAGGAGTTCATAGGCAGTCTTCTTGAAGAATTTGTGAAGATATACTCTGATTGATGATGTGGCACAGCGGTATCAATTGCATCAATCCAAAAAGCGACTAGGCGTTCTGTATTCATCAAGCATAGTCTGACCATCTCAGCAAGGTTCATTCTTGCGCTCCACGGCGCTCATTTCTTTGAGGAAGTATAGGGGCGAGATAACTCATGAGTAATACCAAGTTCATCAAGATGGTCATCAAGACCAGAATTCTTGAACTCGGTTCCATTGTCACTCTGATGTATGCGATCTTCACACCAAAGTTAGTTGAGGCCCTCGAGGAAAATAGTCAAAAGACTTCCCACCACTTCATTTTTGTAAGTAACAATGTGTACCCATGTGTACGAGAGTAATCATCAACAATAACAAAGCCATATAGAGATGCATCATTGGTACTTCTTTGCGTAATGATTAGGACCAAAGGGTCCATGTGAAGCAATTCGAGAAGGCGAGTAGTGGTCATGATAGTCTTGATGGATGCTTGGCCTTAGTCATTTTCCGACCATAGAAAGCTCCACACAAGTGATCCTTGAGGAATTTGACATTCTCAATGCCAATGCCATGCTTCTTCTTTGCAAGCGTGTACAAGTTCCTCATACTCTGCGTATGACCAAGTCGTGATGCCATAGCCAATTATACGAGGCTTTTGCAAAGTAGACACCTACGGCTGGTTGTGGTCTGTAGAAAATCAACAATATACAAGTCTCCTCTCCTAAAACCTTGAAGACTTTGGAATTGTCAGCTTCCATAATCTGTACAGCAGCGATACTTGCCAAAGATAACAACCATATCAAGATCACAAAGCATTGGGCCCGGCATGAGGTTGTATCCTAAGAACTCAACAAGCATGACTTTGTGTCCATGTGTATGTCTTAGAGATCATAACCTTACAAGACCCAATACGACTTTTGCCTTTACGGCCAAGATGATATGCTTCAGATGTGGCGGTGATAAGGAGCATCCATCAATAGATTCTTGTCACCAATCATGTGATTTGTACATCCACTATCGAGAACCCTTTCATTGGCTTTGGGTTGATCATCCTGCGGATGAATTAGTGCAACTTACGACTCATATACTTCGCCGATGAAGAATATGATATCAAGTTCATCAGATGAATTTCATCAAGTGATTATAACGAGATATCGCGATGTGAGGGCGTGTGAAATGAAAGTTCATTTCATCATGATTATGCTAGATCCTTCGAGAACATTTTTGCCGGCTGACAAATTCTTGAGGCGTTTAATGCACGTGGAGACCTGACCCTACTGAGAGGTTAGTTCTTTTCTTCACCACCCACATCTGAAGGGGTGGCAAAGAGTTCATCACTCTGCAGAGCACCATATGAGAATGGTGGCATAGAGGCCAATCCATTTCGTTTCACATAAGAGGGGTAGAGGTAAGCATATGAATAAGCAGAGAGAATTCTTGAGGACTTAAGAACATATTGGTTTGAAGAATAATGCACATATTCATAGCCCTTAGCTCTACCCTGCGAAGCAGGTTATTAGTACGATGATAATCATATGAGGACTTTGATCCTTTTGAGGAATTTGATCCACGTGAGAATTTAGTGCATGTGAGGACTTGGATCCATATGAAGAATTTGGTCCATATGAAGAGTTTGATCTGGGGTTCCTATTCTTCACGGTGGTGTCATGAGGACATTCACTGAAGACTTTCAAGGCACTTCTTGCAGACAGATTTTCTTCATAGGAACAGTTCCTGCGATTAGTGCCAACATATCTAGCAAATACTTCACCATTCTGATTTTTGAATAGTTTATAGTTGGAGTCAAATGACTCATCGGAAGAATGAGGAGATTCACATGTAAAGCGGATAAGTTAGATGGATCAGCTGGAGGTCCCTTCTGGCAACCCATGAGGTTTTGGGATCACTGCTCGGAGCTTCAATATGTTCCATCAGACGTGAGTTCCTCTCAAAGGCAATACCCTCTTTCCTAGGGTTCTGTTGAGGATCTGCTTTTAAGCACATCACAAAAGTTTGATGCCCTTTGAGGCTTTTTAACATATGCTGTCATACACAATTCCTTAAACCTGCATAAATCGGTGATACTAGCTTGTGTCCTCAGATGAGAATTAGTGATAGTAAGGCAGGTGAAGAATTTATGTGATTGAAGCATTTGAACATTGGTGAAGAATTAAGCGATTCACGTTCAATGCACTTTAAGCATGGAGGAACAAATTCTTCACGAGAAGCTGATTTGTTGAGCAAATATGAATCGCGCTCATACGAAGATCTTCATAACTCACTCTTAACTTCTCAAGATCTTGCTTTCTTTCTTTGAAGAAATTCATAAGAAAGTTTCTCATGATCGAGACAAGAGAGTGTTATGATGACCTTGAAAGCTGTCAAACCTAGGCTGAAGTCTACGGAGATTTTCGATTTGAGCTTTAGCAAATCCATTTCTTCACCTAACATATCATCACTTTTATCTAGCATGTTTTGAACCTTTTCCAAGGCATGTTGTTGTTTGAGTGGCAATACAAACAAGTTTGGTATAGCTAGGTTCAATATCATCATCGGATCCATCATCATCAGATTCATAGTCACTAAATTCGGATGAGGAACATTAGGTTACCTCGACACCCTTTGCCGCAGGACATGATGCAGAAGATGATGATTCTGGATTCGAAAGTCATCGTTTGAGAGATTCATTAAAGTCCTCAAACCAAGGATCATCACAGATTCGATGACCTTCATAGGCGTCAGGAATTCGGTCCCGAGATAAGCCGCGTTGCAAAGATGCATAATCGCTTGAATTCATCTCTAGATAGGCAGGAATAGATGATGTCCTTATACATGAAATCAAGTCAGAGTGTACTTACGATATCATCATCTGCGTTATTTGTTTTGCATAGATCGAGTAAAGACCAATTTGATGACGGTCCTGCATTTCATTGTCCATTGCCGACGTTTCCTCATCATAGCCTTCCTTGGGATAATCAAGACCGTCAAAGATGGGACATGTCACTTTCTTCATACTGCGGTCGACATAACTAAAACTCCGGTGGTTTAAACCAAAATCACCTGAGAACAAGGGAGTACCTTGCTCATTACCAATTGAAAGTCGCGTTATATCGACTAGAGGGGTGAATAAGCGATTTTATGAATTCTTCTTCGAGAATTTGCGGTGAGAAATTCCATAGCGAAGAACTACTTACAGTGGAATAAATTTTCGAAGTAAGCATAAGAGAATGCGGGCATGGTCATCATGATGAAATGAAGACAAACAAAATGCGAGCGTAAACACGGGATAGCACAAGATGAAGGCGATCAGGTGAAGAAATTGAACTAAGGAAATTGAGAAAGTCTTGATCAAAGTCTTCAAACACGAGATATGAATGAACACTCAACACACATAATGAGGAAATGAAAGGGTTGAGGAAATAGAACCCAGTAAGGTTGGTGAAGACAATGATTTAGTACACCGGTTCAAGCTACTTGTCTCGGTTTATACGTCTGGTTGGGAAGGCTGATATTTAAACTAGGAGGACACGATCCGGACACCAGTCCTTTGAAACGCACGCCTCAGGACACAAGTCCTCACCGTATTCTCCTTGAACTAAGGTCACACGGACCTCGTCCAATCACTTTCATGGTAAGTCTTGGGCGACTTCAAACCTTCCACGGACTTGGTCACTTTCGGCGATCCACAATTCCTCTTGGATGCTCTAGACCATGGCCTTCTAACCGTCTGGAAAAACACAGTCTTCAAAAGGTAACAAGCGTATGATCCTCTGGATCAATCTCTTGATGATGCTCAATCACTTTGGGTTTTATAGGGTTTGGTGTTTGGGTTTTCCTCCTTTCGATGATTTTCGCTCAAAGTCCTCGCGGAGGATGGGTTGCTCTCAAATGACAAGTGTCAAGTTTCTCGAAGTAGCCAACCAGCTGAGTGGTTGTGAGAGGCGGCTATTTATAGCCTAGGGAGCAGCCCGACATTATAAGAACATAAATACCCTTCAATGATATGACCATTAGGTGGATAAGATATTTTGGGACAGCTACGGCGGCATGCGGCTTGTGATCGGAAATTTGAATCTCAAATTCCTCGGGGCTATCATGTTCCTCCTTTATGTGGGTAATCAACACTGGCGAATTCCTAACTCCTCGATCAGAACAAATTCCTCGTGACAGAAGAACTTAGTCTCATCCTTTGAAGAAATTGGCTGAAGCGTATGAGATTTCAAAAGCTTCACTCGAAGGGATTGGTAGGTGTAAGTTTTTGAGTTGAGCATCACATGGAAATTTTTCCTTAGTATTTCCTCGACCCCCTTTAACGATACGGTGTTTCCTATGACTCAAGAAAGAAAGCGACTCTACGAAAACAAAAGTCTTCACGCTTCATGTTCCTCAAGTGAATACCAAGTCTTAAAGGTCACACAATTTCTTCACTTTCAAAGTCTTGAAGGTCTTGAGAATATCAAAGTCTTCGATTGAAAGAACTTCATTTTGAGGGTCAACTTTGCAGCAAATATCAAACTCCTCATAGACTTATAGACTGTATACCTACAAACACATTAGTCCCTTAACCTATAAGTCTTCAATACACCAAAATCACTAAGGTGCACTAGATACTTTGAAATTCCTTAGCGAAGAACTACTTGCGGTGGAATAAGTACTCAAAAGTAAGCATATGAGAATACAAAGCATGGTCATCATGATGAAATGCGGAGACAAACCGAGAGGCAGAAGCGTAATCAGGGATGCTTACGGATGAAGACAAACAAACCCGAAGAATTTGTTGAGGAAATGAGAAAGTCTTGAGTCAAAGTCTTCAAACAAAAGATATGAGAAGCACACAACACGATATGAGGAAATGAAAGAGTTGAGGAAATAGAACCGATGGCTTGGTGAAGACAATGATTTGGTAGACCAGTTCCAACTGCTGTCTCAGTTGTACATTTGGTTGGAAGGGCTAGGTATTTAAACCTAAGGACACACAGTCCCGTACACACAATCCTCACCGTATTCTCCTTGAGCTAAGGTCACACATACCTCGCCCAATCACTCGTGGTAACTCTTCAGGTGACTTCTGAACCTTCACAAACAAGGTCACTCGACGATGCACAATCTCCTCTTGGATGCTCTAGACCATGGCCTAACCGTACTGGAAGAAGCACGGTATTCAAAGGTAACAAGCGTCCGGACCACCGGATCAATCTCTTGATGATGCTCAATCACTTTGGGTTTATAGGTGTTTGGGTTTGGGTTTTCCTCACTTGATGATTTTACGCTCAAAGTTCTCGGACGATGGGATGCTCTCAAATGACAAGTGTCGGTTTCTCTGGGCAGCCAACCAGCTAGTGGTTGGAGGCGGCTATTTATAGCCTAGGGCAGCCCGACATGATAAGACATAAATGCCCTTCAGCGATATGACCGTTAGGTGGATAAGATATTTTGGGACAGGCGCATAGCACAGAATTTGAGGCTCAGTTCCTCGGGGCTAGCATGTTCCTCCTTGTGTAGGCAATACGCTTGGCGAATTCCTAACTCTCGATCATAAAAAATTCCTCAACGACCGGAAGAACTTGTCTACATCCTTTGAAGAAATTGGTGAGCGTATGAGATTTCAATGGCTTCACTCGAAGGATTGGTAGGTGTAGGATTTTGAGTTGAGCATCACATGGAAATTTTTCCTTAGTATTTCCTCGACCCCCTTTAAGTCTGGTGTTTCCTATGACTCAAGAAAGAAAATGAAACTACGAAAACAAAGGCTTCACGCTTCATGTTCCTCAATTAATACCAAGTCTTCAAGGTCACACCAATTTCTTCACTTTCAAAGTCTTGAAAGTCTTGAGAATATCAAAGTCTTGAAAGAATAATTTCATTTTAGGGTGGACTTTCTCTGTGAATATCAAACTCCTCATAGACTTATAGACCGTGTACACTCACAAGCGCATTAGTCCCTTAACCTATAGTCTTCAATACACCAAAATCACTAAGGGGCACTAGATGCACTTACGTGTGGCGTGGACCCACTATCAGCCTCTCCCGTACAGTCCATTTCCGATGCATATCGTTAGTTGACCATTTGACCATGCCTCCAAAGGAGCACAAGGGTGATGGGCGGCGGTGAGGCCTAGGAAGGCGACAAGGGCCGGGAAAACTTCGGATTGTTTCCCGCAGGAAGTCCGAGGTTCTTGGTTAATCGCCATCAGGAGAATAACAAAGGTGTGGGTGAGTAGAGGATGGCTAGGCCTGCGATGGGAGAATGATGGGGTGGTGAGGCCGGTTGGGCGACATAGCCGGACATGGGAGGAGGGCGAGCAGTCCTGGTGCTTGTTTGGCCATTTGGGCGGGGAAGATCCTGATTAAAAAACCGCGATGGCCGTTGGATGGACATCCAACAGTCACTGCTCTCATGTGTTGACTAAGTTGACCGGTGTTGCGTGTCGTCAACCCTATTTTTAGGAAAGCATCTGGCGTCGACACTGTAGTAAGCGCACAAGTTAGCCTCAAATCTGTGGAAAACAACACACAACCCATACGCCATTATTTCTAATAATTTATATCCATTTGCCAATTTTAAAATTTTTTGGATCCATTTTCTTTGTTAGCATTACACCCCATATTGTGGCCACGGTTAAAATTATACGAAATTTTACATATTTGGTTGTGGTCATTATTTTTAATCGAAATATTGAGTCACATTCAAACTATTTTGAAAATATTTTAAATAAGTAAAAATCCAAATAATTGTCCGCTAAAATCAATGGAATTTAAAATCTTGTAATTAAAAAATGAAACTAATTCGGTTTGATGTGTTTTAAAATGTACAACCCATTCTGCGGCAAACGAGCATAACTCTCCTCGTCTTGAAAGATTTGCACCCAGTGGTGATAAAGCAAATGAGCCTCGTTTGGGTATTTCTTAAAAAAAATAAGCCGGGCTAGCCATTTTCAACAAGAAAAAAACACAACTAGGCTCATGATGTGGTAAACATAAATAAAACCCTGGCTAAGCAGGCCACAACCCCTTTGATTGTTACGATCGTCGCTAAAACTAGTATAAATAACAAGCGCATGTTCCTAAAAAAGTAAATAACAAGCTACTGGCGACCTCTTTGGGTCCACAGTGCGTGACTCATTGTTAATTCTCAGTTTATTGACTATCTTGACAATGGCGTGAGCCCCGGATGCCCAACCATTAGGAGGAACCATTTTTTGGGCTTATAATAACAAGGCACTTTCTTGTGTCTTGCCATGGCTGGTGGGTCCCTCTTGTCATCCTCTCCACGTCTGATCATATCCTTGTTCCTCTCCGTTTTGCGGTGTTGACAATGCAAGAGGTGGGGCACCGTGCAATGGGCGAACCAAGGCCTCGACGGCAGCGAGGCCTCGGAGCGAAGAGCAGAGCCGTGGAAGATCGCCGGTCCGTCGCGAGCGGAGGAGTAAGGTTGGCTGGTTGGTGCGGAGTGCGTGTTGGGGTTAGCGTCGCGGAGAATAACATGGCGTGTGGGGAATAGAGGAGGACTGGCCAACAATGGAGGGTATGGTAGGGAGGTGGAGCGAGCCACCATGGGAGGCGGGGCGAGCGGAACCGGCGTGGTGGTTTGGTTTGGGTAGTGGAGGAAGAAGAACATAGATAGAAGATACCTGACGGATGTTGGATGTCAATCCAATGGCTGGTAAACGAAATAGTTTGTTGACTAGCTAGTAAATGACACCACCTTGGATAGGCTATTTCCTCGTGGGTCCCAAATGTAGAATCCAAATCTGCATCATCGGCCTTTCCTATGAAAACACCCATTTGGTGTGATTGTTGAAATAAGTTTGTGGAGTCTGGTGGGGCTAATCCTGGCCCGAATGCGTGAGCTCAAGTAGCCCGGCAGTGATGCTATTTCCCTTGGTTGGGATTTGTTACAACATTTCACTCTAAATTAAGCGAATGGCAGGCCATTTGCCTTGTTTCAAAAAAACATGACAGCCACATCCGAGTTGAAAAGGCAAGAACATCTAACTCTAGCTTACAAACTGTACAAAAGCCGACGGTTAATTGTTCATCGGGCAAACGAAACCTAGGTTGAAAAGGGCAACAACATCTAACTCGGGGACTGTTTCGTGATCCGGTCAAATGGATCGGTCAGGTCCATAGAATGAACATCTGGGTCGTACAATTTCTTGGATTATGACCACAATATTTTGTAAATAGAAATGGCATGTTGGAAGCTCTTTGCCCCGAAACTCCTTTTTGCTCTTGACATACCCATCTTTCAAAACCATTCTGATAAACTTAAGCACGATGGACAATAGTAACCTTGCATTAGGGAAGAATGTGACAAATCTAGTGTTTGCATGGTTGGCTACATATCATTCTAGCATTATGTCTTCAATGAATGTCATGAGAAGTGAAAAAATCCGGTGCTTATGAATCAACGATTGGTTATAACTTTCTTACCCGTCCCTTTGCCTAAATAGACATGAAGATTGAAAACAATTAAGGTCTAAAAAAAGTGCGGAAAGAGCAACAGTGAGCAGTTAATTCTAGCACACTATATGCGGGCTTCTAATGTCGTGAAATTATCACATTTATATATAACTTCTCCGGAACATGGAAAGCATTGCAGCAAGCCAATAATCTTGTTGATTCAAAACTATTCATTTGGATATATAAGATCTTGTAGAATCCAACACCATTGATAGGCTATCCATGGAGAAACTCTTCATTGAGCATAGAACATAATATTAGTGCAAAATGTGTACTCGAGATGATATATAACTTATGGAAATTTAAAATGCAGCTTATGGTTACAAGTGTAGATGATAATACAAAGTACGAGAAGCTGTGGAGCCAAACACCATCTTGAAATGAGCACGTAGATCATGTATTACACCCAAGGTCTCGGTTTAGGCGTAGAAGGGCGGTTATTTACAGCGGTGAATAACTAGAATCAAGGATCAACCTTTGAAGTGAAGGGGCATCTTGGATGATGAGCTGCCTTCGTCAAAGAAATTCCAATTCTTACAAGGTTATCGACTTTATTTGGAGCAACCGATTCTAATTGAAAACAAGCACCAAGCACTCCGGGCGGACAAGCGAGTGGGATCTTTGCTGAACCTCAGATATCGAACCCTACAAGTGAAAGTTTCTTGAGAAATGGGAATTGAAGGTTTAGTACAGTTATGCGCTGGGTAGCACAACACAAAGGTGGTGGTGTGGGAGAGAGGAGGAAAACCGTGAGATGGACATCGATCTTTGAGGGCATAGGTAGATGGCGTTACTTATTTGGTAGGTGATTTCGAGGAATAGTAGAACTCAAGCAGTTGTGGTTCTGTGAATTGAGGATTTCAGCGGTCCCCGTCGAGGCATGATATGCTTTCGGGATGGCGGGATCTGAAGGCTTTGAATGGAGCCCTAGTGGGAGGAGATGATGGCTCTGAGGTTTCAAAATCATTGAAGAGAGATAGATGGCGCAGTTGAGATTAAGAGGCCGGGGCGCCATAGAGGCCCACGGAAGAGGAATTGGGTGCGGCAGCAATCCTTGGTGGGAGGCGAGATGATCTCCCCAGGGCATCAGGAGATCGCTGATGTGGCCCACCCAAGATTCTCTGGGTTCCTGGGATCCGGTGGGGTGGGGTCGCCGCTTCTCCCAGCTGCCGGTCTGGGATCTAAGGCGTCGCCCGCTGCGAGCCTCATCTTCTTAGCGGCGGTGCCGACTCCATTTTCCTCAAGGCGTCGCGTTGCGCTCCACGGTTTGGCAAGTGAATGGCGAGCCTAGTTGTAGTCTTGATGAAGAAGAAGGGAGGGGGTTTTTACGTAGTAATGAGGAAGAAGGGGCTGTGGTTTTACGTAGGAGTGAGGTGAGTAATTTGGGGAAGCAGTGTGGCGAGATGGCGTGGTGGGTCGGAGTGAGGAGGAAAAAGAGCACCCGGGTTTTGGGGGTGTGTGATGTGTGGTGGCGCCTCTCATTAAGTAAATATATGGGCTTTTGAATTGATTTTATTATTTACTAGGGGGATGGGCTGTTTTGTCTTGGGCCTAGAAAACAATTACTACTAGTATAGTGAAGACACTCTAAAGCTACGAAAACAATTACTACTAATGCAATTGGATACACCTACGGCTCCTCCTAGATCATCAACGTCTCCCTCTCTGAATGTCGTTTTACTTTTGTTCACCGACATCGGGCCATCTTCGTCGGGCCCAAATGCCATCCACCAAGTTAGAAGGCGTTATCGGGAGGAGAAGTCACCCAGTCGTGGGCGCGATGTGAGCGTCGGTGACAAACCCCACCTCCCGGTCTAAGTTTGGGACGATGCAACCATCATTTCACTCTTCGCGAATCCCTTCTCCCTCACCGTCTTCAAGAAAGCCAACCTTTCGCATACCTTCTGTTCTTCTCTCCCAGAAGGGAAGGTAAGCGGATCTGCGATATTGGTATATTTTAGTTCGAGAGAAAAAAGGAACTTTGCAAGCGATGGCGATCCTCACTCTCTTTTTTGTTTCATTGTCATTGCGATTGTGTTTTCCTTTCGGTGGTCTCCTAGTATTCATCGGTTTCATGATGGACCAAGGAGAACCGGCAAGATCTGCCGATATTGGACAAGCGTGGGAAGCTGATCCCCATAAAGGCAGAGACCTCCAAGAATGAGTTAGGGCATCGAAAATGACCGATGTAGTAGGGCTAGAGTGCTGCGCTAGAGTTGGGGTATTTTTGTGGGTGGGGTGATATTACAACTACACCTAATGGGCTATTTGATTTATCGGTGCCACTACCTTTTCCAAATACTTTGCTTGTGCTCCTCCATGATCAGACAATCGCCCTCTTCCTTTTGAGCGTCGATACACAAGAACAACATTTGAATGGATAAATATGGTATGATGGCAGATGGAATATGTCTTTGAAAATGGATAGGCGAGGCGTATTCACATACACGATGTGTAAACTAAGCTAATGGCAGTTCAACAAAGTAGAAGCAATGCAAAGCATCGATTTGCAAGATATAATATGCGAGCAATGTAACCTTGGAAAGTTAGAGCAAGTACCTTGATGGGTGAATAAGATAGGGCATCTTCCTCGGCTCCTCCACTAGAGAGCTACATTGACTTAGGTCTCCCTCTAGCTCAGAATCACTGTTAGGATCATATTAGAGCATGAATCTGTAGGTGGAGGCGTTTGCATTGCATTGCATCGAGACTTGATTTCAGTCCCTTAATGCCAAGTTTGACAGCCATGGCATTGTTACCTTTATTCTTTTCATGCGCGCAAGCTCATAATCATTATGATGCTGTTAGAATCTGAGATTCATGAAAACATAAAAAGTAGTCAGATTATCTATGGAATGCATTGCAGATTCAACTGGAGAGTGTCTCCCTATAAACCCTGCATATGCAAAGTTCACCTCCCCAACCCGTCTTGACCGGACCACACAGGAAATACAAACCCCTTATGTCTCTATAACAGGGGCACACATTTCAAAACTGAAGTAGGAACATTAGAATCATATGAAATTAAGTATTTGAACAAATAAACTAAGCAATTATGAGTGGCGTAATGTTTAGCTTCAAGGGTGGAGTGTTGGTAGTGCGACACAAAGCAAGTAGGCAGATTGTATTCCATGTAAAAGATCGAAACCTATGTAAAAAGCTGGAAATGACACTTTCTTTCTATACAATGCGTGTTAGTTACCCACACATGATGGAAGAGATCACATAGAAATACTATTCACTCATGTCTACGGTTCCGAGTATTTAAAGCAGGGTGGTCCACCCTAAAGAATATTGACAACAAATATGACAAAGGCAAGCATAGATGTAGTGAATCAATCATTTACTTGTGAGCTTATTAGGACAAGTATCAGAAATTATAGCTGCGATGATGAGACAAGTCAAAATCTGAATGAAGAAGTTTGTCTAGCACTTATTGTTTGCAACTAATCGGCGTGAATAATTGGATATTATATCGAATGAGTAAGAAAGACAAGTAAAATTGTCAACAAACCTGGCTTGCAGTAGTAATGCAGGTCAATGTCACTCGACCAACAATCCAAAATGACTAGTTTACATTCGAGGGCGAATTTTGAAAACCCAGTGAACTTTAGAGGTACTAAAGATTGCGAAATACATCTGAACCATTAAGTGTAGGTAGCACTGAGCACACAACAAACCCTAATGACAGTCTGCCTAATGAGTAATGAATCAATTAGAAAATGGGTGATGAGGTGGCTCTTTGAGTGTTGAGGGCGTATCTCGGGATAAATCGGGTTGGCTTGGTGGGTGCCTTGCTGAGCCTGAGCAATTTGGGAAGGTAGGCCTGGCAGTGCGCGCCGCCCGTGATGATGCTGTTGGGTGGCGGCTCTGGCCTCCTGATAGTCCAGCGTCTCCTCCTAGAGTCATGCCGTCGGGGAATGACAAGTCGCCAGTGATGACGGTAAGGGGTGAATGATAGAGATGAGAGCCTGTAGAAGCAGAGGAATCGGGGCTGGGGCGACCCAAAATCCAGGGTGGGCGGCCCACCGTGGGCACCCATGAGATACACACACGTGGTGAACATGCATTTTGAAACTAATTTAGGAACATTTAGCTGACCAATTAAACAACTCTGTTTTAATAATATCAGATTAGTATTTGAACAACTAAGCTTGTTTAGCTTGATGGGTGGGCGGTGTTATTATGACACGAGCACGTATTACGATCGTATAGTGATCATAAAGGAAACTCTAAGCATATTTTTTAGCAAAGAGGTTTCCCCTCCGATTTCTATTAAAGAAACCACCACGGAACCAACATGATCAATTAAACCCTAAGCATGATCAATTAAACGTATTATGGCTGTGCCATGGCAGATTTGAAGCTGCAAACCGGAGAAATGATATTTAGCATCCATTGTTTGCTTGAACTAAGAACTAAATTCTAAGAGCTGAAAAGAAAGTAGAGTAACCAAGTTAAGATCTATTTTACGGTTGAGATCAAAAGTTGAGGAGATATGAAGTACCACCTCTCTTGCGGCGCCGTGTAGGCATCGAAGTGCGATGGCTGTCGGTGGCGTTGAAGCAGATCTGCGACGGTAGAGCGGGTGCATCGGGGATAAGTCCCGTTGCGGTGGAAGAAAGAAGGTCGTGTGGCGGCCCGGCAAAGAAAGCACGGCGGCGCCCGATGAAGCGAGGAGGGCGCGATGCAAGGCTATTGGTCCGTCGCCGTGGATGAAAGCGTCCATCTCTAGCGATGGGCAACAGCGGTCTTAGTAGGCGCTCGGCATGGTGGAGGGCGGTGGCGATGGATGTGGTGGAGGGCGGCGGCGATGGATGGGGTGGCGGGACGGAGGCTGGTGTGGGGATGGGGTGTTCTAAGCGCGGACGGTGTATGAATGGGAAAATGGAGGGAGAATGCGGGGAACCATGTTTTTGGGGCCTTTATGCGAAATATGGGAAAATTCTGAACTTAGCCCCGTTTAAAATTTGGGCGTCTCGTCGGTTGGGGATAGGGCGGTAATCTCGCATCTCGCCAATATTTGCCCAGGCGATTTGAGCGAGGAGAGGTGGTTGGCGCCCATGGTTGGCGCCCACGGTGTATGAGCAGGGGGCTGGCAGGTAGGGCGGTTGTGTCACGTCTGAGTGAAGTTACAAACCTGCCCCTATTGAAAATATTTGCCTACATCGATTTGGCCGAGTCGAGTTTGTTTTACCGCCCACCGTGTATGAATGGGGAATGGAGGAGAAAGCAGAGGTCTTCGGACGAGCTTGAATCAAATGTGTTTTGCCGCCCATGTTTGGCGCCCACCGTGTCGGAATGGGCTCGGAGGCGATCGTGTCACGTCTAATTGAAGTTACTAACCTACCCTATTTAGAGCGGTGGAAATCGGGCGATGGATTGTCCGTGTAATGGGTAGACAGTAATTTCCATCTCCCAAACACTTGGCCGGGCGGGCGGCGTGGGAGTGGACATTTTTTGCTTCTTTGAATTTTGGGACAATAAGCATCCACGTTTACCACAGCAACTAAATTGAATCCATTTGTATTCCTATATGAATCTTTATAAATCATTCTATGTGTTTTATATATCTTCAAAAGGACGACAAAGATGTATTCCTTTGTCATATATGAATATGGTTTACAAATGCGATACTCAAATTCAGAAACTAGAATCCGGTTTAAGGTGAATTGAATATTTGGAACACTTCATGTCCAACTCAAATGTCACACGCAGCATAATGTGTACTCCCATTTAGATATGTACAAGCGATGTATCAAGATTCAAATACCGAGTCAATCAACCAAGAATGTACAGAACTAACGAGACATATAAACACTTATAGAGTATATGGATCAATAATATCAACTAACATACATAAGCCAGGCATTTGTACTTTTTTTGGCTACAACAACATCCTTTTTTAGCCAGCATCTTGGCCCTTTCGATCGTGCCACTTATGGTCCATCTATACTACTACTATTGCTGAATGCACATTCAGCCCGATTAGCATATTTGTAGGTGCAGCACAACAATCCAAATGAAATGTCTCGAGTCTTATCAATTAATACAGACTTGTGCTCAAATAAAATTACAAACCAAAAAAAAAAAAACAATTATTACATGATCTCTAAAACAAATGGTTTGATTGATTACATGAACAGACAACACAAAGGTTATTCAACTATGGAAAGAACATTTCACCTATGATTTACCAAGTAGAATTTAATTTCCTTTTTCCTTGAGGACCTTAACAATCTGGTGGGTCTCAGCTTGCTTCGTTTTGAAATCCACCAAATATTTAATGGTTGTCTTGAGTCTGCTTGTGATTGTGTTGTTTGCTTCCTCAACATGTCAACTTCATCTCTAAGTGCGAAGCAGAATCTCTTTCTACCACTAGTTTAGCCTCTAGAGCATCAGCGGTTGGCAATTCATAATGCACGATTGGGCGGTGCCCTTCTTTGTGGGATGATGCAACGTCCATGGGGACCTCGCTCTTTGATCTTGGGCTAACCTGTTTTGCCATTAAAGTTCGATTGGATTCAGAAAAGTTGAAGTTAGCAAAACATCTCAAGCTGGGAGTTATAACAACAAACCAGTTAAACAAACAAGGAATTAAAGAGTTTCAATTGGATCTTTGAAAAGTAGTTATTAACATCATTGTAACCCGTTGTTGCAGCGACAAAGCGATTAAACAAACAAGTAGATATTTAAGTTAAGGCAAACAGGTAATTCTTAACGATAAGTATCAAACACATAGATAAGCGCAGATCTACAATATGATTAACAGGCTGTGCCATTATGTAATCGATAGCAAACTAAATTAAGCCAAACAACGTAATTGAACAATTTTGCAATAAGTGGCTAACTAAAATTCGAGAAGCGAGGTAACTGAACTTCGCTAGTTCTTTGTACGAGCACACTGCAACTTCTTTTTAAACTTACAAGGTTGTACGAAGGAGTCCATGGCATCAATTGCTTGGATCTACGGTCCCAATACTTCTTTCTTCCCTTTGCATGGGTAAGTCGAATGGTTAATCTGGTAAGATGGTGCGTCCTTGATATGTTATATGAGGGCGTGTAGTCGAACTAGTTGTAGCCAAACACATCTGCTGGCTTTTACTGTATATTTCATGCGATTACTTTTGGCATATCGAGATCTAAGCAATCTACAATAGGATGAAAAATGGCATCCTTCACATTATTGGCGAACTCAGTTCATAGAAACAAGCAATTCAACCATTACGTGGGTAAATCAAAAGCGCCCCACTGGAATATTTTCACTATCAATCATACTGCATAAAAGGCGGCGCCACCATAGGGGCTGGTATGGTGGCCGCCTCGGTGGCTGGAAAGTGTGCACCTAGTTTGAGTCGTCGAGGTTGGCCCGCTAGTTTTGTTCGTCCCAGCATGCGAGCGAGCAATGTAAAAATGAAGAAAAATGTTTCAATTTGGATGGGCCAATAACATAAGTGCAAGGCAGGCCCTATAGCAGGCTCGCGGCCCAAACGGGCGCCTCCCATATCGATCGACAGCAGGAAAAATCCCAATTCATTCGCTCCAGCCTCCAGTCAGGTTCGCTCCTAACCTAGCATTTTGGACAGACCGACACAGCACTTCCTCGCGCCCTCGTTGGAGGCGGTTGGCGAGCTTCAAGCGAGCGGAAGGACAAGAAGATGAAGATCCAACCACAGGTGTAGCCTGCGTGGGAGGCAGCGGCGGCAACACGGGCATGGCATCGAGCTTGCATAAGCAGACAGTCATGAGCTTGCAAGAGTAGCATGCATAGCGAGCAGGTACATCACATCCTGATTATATCTAATTCAACTCTTCAATTTCTGGCCAATAGTTAAACGGCGGTGTTGTAAAACTGCTTGTATGTAGGAATCTATGAGAAAATGAAACCAATTTCTACTTATTTTATAACTCCCCAATCAATCTGAGGCTATTTGAATCTGATGTATCTAATCAAGTTTCGAGTTGCAAACATACAAGCTCATGTTGTTCTTGAGCTGAAGTGTCTAATGAACAGACTGCTAATGAAGGATTTGATGCAAACATTTTACATGCTCCTGGTGATGAACATATAGTGTCTAATGGGGATCTAATGCAAGCATTTTGCAAGCTCATTGAAGGATTTAGTGTCTAATGATGATCTACTATGTTGAGAGAGACAGATATTTGCGAGGCATTGATGACAAGCAAATTATAGTGCATTTTCATAGCTTGAGGAAGCGTCGAGGCCATCTACGGAAAGTCCCCATATCATGACAACATAGCATAAATACTTTTCTAATCATTGTTTGAAACTATTGGCATACTTATGCAGGATAGATATATTGATATGCAGTTTTGCATACTTTGGTTATCGTGCAATTACACTTCAATATTTTCAGCGAAGAAGAATAATTCAAGCGGTACAGACCATGTTTGTAGTCCTTGTACACCATGTTGCATTTTGTGTTTTTTGGTGCTTGCATCATTTAGTGTTTATAATCTGAACTACTTTGGATCATTAGCTGGTTTTCAAAGTGCATGTAGCTTCACATTTCTCAAGTTATGTTGATTTCCGGAGTGCAAGTGCCTTCGTATTTTTTAAGTTAAATATTCGCCCCTAGTAACTTGAATTCGTGGATCAGCCACTGCACACAAATCATACACGAATGCCAGTATGAATTAAATGAAATGCAGAGACTTCGCTAGCTCGTTGTCTGAGGCTCCTTTGCAGCTGCCTTGCGCTTGAGGATGTTCC
>JAHIAM010018581.1:0-10472 GCA_021605205.1 Aegilops longissima
TTGGTGCCATTATCGGTGATGATCTTGTGGGGACACCATGATGCACTACCCCGATATGAAGTCTATCACGGTCTGGATTGGCCGTTTTGGTTGGCCTCTATCCATTTGGTGAATTTATCCACCATGACCAATAGGTATTTTTGCTTGTGGGTTCCTCCCTTAAGGGGTCCAACCATGTCAAGCCCCGGACATGAACAGCCGGTGATGGGTATAGTTTTAAGAGCGGTGGGTGGCATGTGGCTTTGGTTAGCAAAAAGGCTGGCAACCGCATCGTTGGACTAAGTCCTGCGCATCTGCCGGGCCGTCGGCCAATAAAATCCTGTCTGGAAGGCCTTGCCTACAAGGGCCGGGCTGCGGCGTGGTGCCCACCCAGTCAGGCATGAATTTCAGCCGGGAGGTTTCGCCCTTCCTCTTGGAGATACACCTTTGAAGGACTCGGTAGTGCTTTTCTTATAAAGCTCTCCCTCATGGACTTTATAGGCTTTAGAGCGTCGTACTATGCAGCGAGCCTCATTTTGGTCTTCGGGGAGTTCCTGCCTAGTTAGGTAGGCTAGGAATGGTTCCTTCGGAGGCGATAATGTAGCGCCCTCGATGCGGCTATATCTCCCGTGTCAGAAGCACGACTTAGAGCATAACCGCATTGAAAGCAATGTCATAAGTGAGGTAATCTTCACACAACCCATGTAATACATAAGGGAAAGAGATACATAGTTGGCTTACAATCGCCACTTCACACAATACATGAGTAAAGCATTACATCATCGAGATACAATCAAGGTCCGACTACTGAACCAAAATAAAAGACTACCCCAAATGCTACACGATCCCGATCGTCCCAATGGAGCTCCACTCTTGATCAAGCTGAAGCGAAACAACACAATGAACAAGATCTTCATCGAGCTTCTCCTTGAGCTCGGGTGCATCACCTGCACGGTTCATCGGCACACCAAACTGGTTTTGGAAGTATCTGTGAGTCACGGGGACTCAACAATCTCACACCGCGAGATCAAGACTATTTAAGCTTAAAGGAAGGACAGGGTAGTGAGGTGGAGCTGCACAAGCGACTAGCATATATGGTGGCTAACAATGCAAAAGAAGCGAGAAGAAAGCAAAGGCACGGTCGAACAACTATGATCAAGAAGTGATCCTGAAACTACTTCGTCAAACATAACTCCAACACCGTGTTCACTTCCGGACTCCGCCGAGAGAGACCATCCGATTACACAGCGGTTGGTGTATTTTAATTAAGATCAACCGGGTTTTCTACAACGGACATTAACAAATTCCCATCGCCACATAACATGAGCACGGCTTTGAAAGATAATACCTGCGGGGTGTCCCAACAAGCCCATTATAAGCTCTCACGGTCAGCGAAGGATATTCCTTCTACGGGAAGACCCGATCGATCTCGGAATCCGGACTACAAGACATTTCGGAGCAATAAAACAAGACCAGCAAAGCCGCCGGATGTGCCGACAAATCTGATAGGAGCTGCACATATCTCGGTCTCGGGGCACACGGATGAACACTCGTCTGACAGCAGCGATACCCCAAGTTGCCTCGGGCGGCACCATAAGTGGCTCTAGTTTGTACCAGCACTCGGAGGAGAACTGGCCGGGGTTAAAATAAAGATGACCCTTGAGTCTGCAGAACCCAAGGGAAAAAGGCTTAGGTGGCAAATGGTAAAACCAATGTTGGGCCTTCTTTGGAGGAGTCTTATTCAAGCGAACTGTCAAGGGGTCCCATAAATCACCCAACCGTGTAAGAGCATAAAATCAGGGAACATAACACGGTATGGCGGAAACTAGGCGGCAAGAGTGGAACAAAACACCAGGCATAAGGCCGAGCCTTCCACCCTTTACCAAGTATATAGATGCATTAATTAAATAAGATATATTGTGATATCCCAACAAGTAAACATGTTCCAACAAGAACAACATCTCCATGTTCAACAAGGAACAAACTTCATCTTCACTGCAACTAACAACGCTATAAGAGGGCTGAGCAAAGCGGTAACATAGCCAATCAACGGTTTGCTAGGAAAGGCTGGTTAGTGGCTTGACATAGCAATGTGGGAGGCATGATATAGCAAGTGGTAGGCATCGTAGCATGGGCATAGCAAAAGGCGAGCATCTAGCAAGCAAAGATAGAAGTGATTTCGGGTATGGTCATCTTGCCGAAATGCCATAAGGAAGAAGAGCGAGTCCATGAAGAAGACAAGCGGATGAAGTCGAGCGAATCCTCACAACTCGAGCGAAACGAAGCTAACGAGAGAAACAACCGGAAAGAAACAAACAACATAGTAAAACAACCATCACATAAACATGGCATGATGCATAAACAAGTATGATGCATGTCCGGTTTAATGAGGCATGGCATGGCAATATGCACAAACAAAACTACAAGTTAAATGGAGCTCAATATGCAATGAGTTGCATATTATGAAACTCACATCAATTATTTAGTTCTCTCGGTTAGGCTACCCAACAATATTATATGTTATTAAACATGGCAAGAGGTGAAGCATATGAAACTAACTATTTAGGCACGATTAAATGAGGCGGAAACAACAACAACAATTCAAAATCCCCATATGCATATTTGAATTAGGAACTGATCTGCCCTAAACACAATTTTAATGTTGTTAAACATGCAAAGTAATGCTACCATGTTAATCCATGCATTTTCTACCCCATTTACATATATAATTTATTTAAAATGGAGCTACGGTTATTTAGTTATGAAATAAATCATTTTAGCATGGCATTTAAGGAAATTAATGCAAACAACAATTTTAAACATTTTAATGTTGTTATCATGATCACGGATGACATGTGCAAGTTATATGCAATTTTATGAAAATGTTGACAAGAGCATGTTATGAAGCATTGTGTCACCGTGGTGGAAGAAAAGGGTGCCACGGCAGCGAATCCGAAAAATGATGCCACGGCAACATATCGGTTCCGGTAGCTCACGGAGATCGGAGCAAAAGTGGGCGTGGCGTGTCATGCGAGGATGGTGGGGTGCTCCGATTCGGGTTCCCGCGAGCGGTGGCATGGCAAAAGAGGGCATCGCAAGGACAATTCGGACCGGTGCAAACATATCGTGCATCTCATACATGCAAGGGCATCTCATCGCGGTCGTCTCGGGTTATACCTTGGATCGTTCAAGCGGGACGGTTCGCGTTCGTAGAGGAAGTAGTCGTTCACGGACCGGCGGTAGTGGTACATCTGTGAAGCGTTCACGGGCGTAGTGGAGGTAGGCGTTCTCGGAGCGGTCATAGTGGAAGTAGTGGTACACACATTTTGGGGTACATTGCCGGGTCATCGGTACCACGGTTCGTGAGCGTTAGGCGTCGCGTAGTTGTACCGTCCGTTTCAAAGAGGCCAGCGAATCCAACATCTGAGGCGACCGTAGTGGAAGTAGTGGTGCCGGTCATCGTGGTACTTGCGAGTCGCGTGGTCGTAGATGTTCCCGGTATGGCGCATCAACGGTGTAGTCGTACATGCGTAGATGAACGCGGGTCCCATGGTAGTCGTACTCGGCGAATCCGCGTAGTTGCACATATCTTTGTCTGTAGCGAACGATGAAAACCCACGGTGACCGTGAAGCGAACAGTCGGCTTGATGGAACTTGCGGTGGTCTCCTCGGGTCAACAGCGATGTGCAAGGACAAGGGCTAGAACAAACTGGTAGCATCTGCGGCAGCGGGTTTGCGGACATGGGGCTCCTACCCCCTGCCAAAACGGCGGACGGAGGAGAAGCAGCGGCGAGACACGATAGGAGAAAGCGAGGCGCCCGTGGCGGTGTGGCTCATGTGGTTGAGGCGAGCGGAGGGAGGAGGATGCGTGGGGCGGCGGCCGGAGCAGGGCAGGAGGTGGCGTGTCGTCCTCCTCGCCCTAGACATGACGAGGCATGGGAGATCTAGGCGCAGGGCTCCGGCCAGGCGCCTGGCCGGGCTGGCGGCGATGAGGCGGCGGGATCGAAGGCATGGGAGGAGGCCTCAAGCGTTGGGGGCCAGGCCGAGGAGGAAGGCGCGAGGAGGAGAGTCGGCCGGTCGTGGCGGGGCGCGGAGGCATCTCAGCCACGAGGGAAGGTGGGCGCGGGCTTGAACAGGTGGTGGCGGAGGCGGAGGAGGAGGCCAGCAGATGAGGAGGAGAGGTGGAGGCAGGTGAAGGCATGGCCATGGCGGCAGCGAGGTAGAGTCGAGGGGCGTGATCCTGAGGCGCGAGGAGGAGGTCAGGCGTGGGGGCGTGACGGGAGAGACCAGGAGATGGGGATCGGGAAGAGGAGGAGGCGAGGGGATCGGCTGGCGGCGCTCCCTGGCGTCTGGTCGGGAGGAGGAGGGAGAGATCTGGGCTAGGGTTAGATAGTTAGGTGGGCTTTGGGAGGCCGGCCCGAGGGAAAGAAGTGGCGGAGAGGACTGCGGAAGGTTGGGAGCAAGATGGTGGGCTGGCACTGGGCTGGGCTCTCTCTCCCTCTCTTCTATATTTTAGCGAGAAAACAATTAAAGAGAAGAAAAAAGAAGAGAGGGTTAGGGAAAGGATTTGGGAGCGAGGACAATTTTCCGGGCTCACAAAAATATGAAGAATTTAACAAAAATGGCGAGGATTTTGGTGGAGCTCGGAAAATGATGAAATAATATTGGCAAGGTTTGAGGTCAACTCGAGAGTAGAAAAGGCATGGGATTTAATATGCAAGTGTGTTATGATCAATTCCAAATAAATGGAATAATTTATATAGCTCCATAATATTGGGAGAATATGTTATAAAGAGAAGTCACAAGTGAATTCCCTCGATTTAAATGGATCGAAAAATCCATACAATTTATTTAGAAGAGTTTTAAAAAAATTAAATGGCATGATGAGATGATGCAATGCAAGAGATGACATGATGAATGCACAAACAAAACAAATCACATGGCAAAACTCGGAAACCCTGGAAGGCAACTGAAGCTCCGGTCTTGGGGCGTCACAACACTCCACCACTACGAGAGGTTCCGTTCCGAGATCTAGGATGGCACGGAGGAAAAGAAAGAGGAAGGAAGAGGTAAAACTAAGTTGCTTCTTTGACAAGCAGAATGAAACCAAAGAACCTCGAGAGGTTGAAAAACTTGAAAGAATAACACAATAGAGATGAGCGAGATTGCAAACACTCAGTAAGATAAAGAAGAACATGGGATACAATGAGAACCATGAGGTTAAGTTACAAGATAGATATTGACACCTCTCCGGTTAAAACAAGATAGAGAGGAATAAGAATGATATAATTTGGACAGCACTCCGACTGAAAATGGAAGGAATTAGAATCATGAACTTGACAAGATGAGAGGATACTTGATGAGATCAACAAGACACTACCTCGAAACTATTGAAAGAATGGCACAAAAGGGTAAGAAAGATTTGAGACAGCTCTCGGTTGAGGAAAAAGCAAAACCTGATAAGATGAGAAAACTTGAATGGATGACACAACACTCCGGTTAAATGGATAATGCAAGAAAAGAACATGATCTTGACAAAAGCGAGGCGATGGGTCGAAGAGAGCAACATCACAATGCCTTGAACGAAAGAATAGAAGATATATCTTTAGAATAATAGAATGGAGAAGAAAATGACAACTTCTACCACAAATGAGTTTGGAAAGCACCCTAAAAGAAGGATAGAAGCGAAGTTGTTGGAAAACCAACAACGAAAGAATAAACTTGTAGTGGGCTTATGAAAACATCTCAAAATTATGAGGTGAGCTTACGCCTGCGGAAACAATTGATTGGATTGAGAACAACGGAGATGAAAACTTCTTTCATTGAGGGGATAGGAGAAAACTTGGATCATTGATAAGCACCATAGTAGCAACATTCCTTAGGGAAGGCTTTAAGTGAAATCTATACCAAGATAACACCAGCGAATAAATTGTTGGGTTGAAAAGATCTAATGAACAAAGAGAAATGATGGATTTAAATATCTCATTCGACAACTTGTAAATCATGAAACATGAATGAAAGCTCAAAATGACATAACACCACCTCAAAAGATAAGGTCGAAAGAATTGCACTTTGGAATGCAGGAAGAAGAATACTTGAACTCCTCAAAACAAAACATGTGTTGGAACACCATGTTTAATTTTTAAGTATAGCTTGGCGGATCTTAACTCGAGGAAGCTTGAAGGACAAATCGAGAAAGAAATGAATCCTTGACGAACCACCATGTAGAGCCTCCATGAAGAACTCCGGTAATAAAAGGATGATAGAAAAGAAAGAAGTTGACAACACAAGGTGAAACCTTGCGGTGATAAGATGAAGCTTTAAAATGATCTAACAGAAAACTTTGAACTCGGAAGAAAAGATGAACAAATGAAATCAAAATTTTGGCGATCCTCCGGAATAAGGAATTGAACTTACTCGATGAAACAAGAATAAGAATTACATTATGCTGATCCTTCACCAATTAAATTGATGACAAGCAGCGGTTTGGCATACTACTCATTCTCATTGAAAAATGATTACAGATAGAGATATAAGCGCAAACTTGAGAGGTCTTCAACAATTCACGGTAGGATTCGGAAAGAATGAATGAATTGATCGACAATAAAGGAAATGAAATCTTGAGCGAACCACCGTAGAATTGAGAATGAGCGAAGAAGGCACAATTCACGGGAAGAATTGGAAAGCGAATAAAGATATTTGACAGAATTTTGATACAAGTGAGCGAATAGATGCGAGCTGATTGTAGAATACTTGAATGATGCACCGGTAAGATTTGGAGAGCGAGGCTGAAAAGCTGGAATGAATAATTACGAGATGATGGGCTCGAAGAATCAAGCTGAAAAGACTCTGAAATGCTCGGGTGGGTTAAAGAATTCTCACAATCGAAAATAATTATGAGAGGATGGCATCAAACTAGAACCATGAATCTTGAAGAGAATGGAGCAAGATTTAAGAGAAATCCTTCTTTAGTCTTCAAAATTCGAGAATGATGACGAAAACACCACCATGAATTATTGAGGCACTCCGGAATGAAAATTAGAAAGGTTGAACCACAAGATGAAAAGAATTTGAAAGATCTTGGAGAAGACATTTGGTGATGATAAATCATTCTTCGTCAAACTTTGCAATGAATTTGGGAATAGCTCCTGAAAATTAGAAGAGTCAGGTAAGATCACAGGAAAAGACACGTGGGTTAGGGCCCTCAAAAGAACCACCGTTGAACAAATGTTTGAAAGGAGGTTGCACGGTTGATTTAAATGGCTTGCATGAGATAACAATCTCGAAATAACTTGAGCGGATCTTGAATGAAAAGACAAACCTTAGAAATATTAAACACTCGAGAACGAAGGAATATCGAGAAGTGAATGATTAAGAGGCAGCAAGCGAAAGCATTGTGAAAAGAGGAAAAGGGATAAGATCAACACGAAATCTTGAACTAAATCCACGGAAAAGAAAATTAGAATGGAACAATGATAAGGTTGAAACTTCCTTTAGCATCTTCATGACAATCACCGGATAAAATATTAAAGGAAAAGAATGAAGAAACTTCACTCAATAAAATGGATACTTGATTAAGAAATCTGAGTCCTTGAAGAAAAAGGGTGGGAGGCGGAAAACAAAAAAACTTGGGACGGATGAAACAAACACCGTTGAAAAACTTAGAATTGATCTGAGATGTTGAAATGATCGGATCCACTTGAAGAAGCACACGGTTGAGAAAGAATTGACATGACAAGCTCGGTGATCAAGAAGGATTAGTATTCACATAGCAATATGAGAACACCATTTAGGAAAGTATGGAATCAACACTTGACAATGAAGCAACTCGAATACCACAAAAGCGGAACAAAAACAAAGTTTGGCTTGCAGAATAAGCGGAACAAACACATGATAGAGCTTTAGCCCAAAGTGTTAGTGGTGGGGCCCACAGAACACGACGTATAGCGGACGTCACGAATGACAAACAAGGCGTCCCGAATCAGCATAGCCAAGGATTCTTTAAGGCGTCTACGACCCTATCGTCGGCCAGTGAATGGGCGGACCACTGAGCGTTGAACCCCAATCTCAAATCATACATCAGCCGGAAAGAATATCCTAGCTACTAGAATTCCCACCTATAAACTCCGAAACTTTACGGTTATGCAATCGGTGTTGGGGATACAGGGGACACAAAATATATCACCCAAACTAACAATACCTAGATCCAGATGTATCCATCCTTCAACACATAACCAAGAAATCCTCGGAAATCGCGTACCTCGACCTTCGGAAAAAACCATCCGTTATACAAGTCATGGCAATACTCACGCACTCACCTCGATCTTTGGGTTATCGGGGTTATCTCACCAACAACTGCACAAAAGAGATTTCGATGTCGGAAAAGCTCGGTATTCGAGCTAGCGATAAAATTGTGGCGACAACACCTCGGGCTCAACTCCCGGGACACTGCCACAACCCTAAATGTCGGGAGGCACCAAGAACAATGTTCTCGTCACAAAACCATCGGAGCGATTCCAAGATACCAGCGTGATCCTAAAAAAATTTTAGTGAAATTTGAGGAGAGAAAGTCAAAACTCTATGTCGGGATACCTCACCGGGAGCTGAAGGTGAGGAGTAAAAGAATCCTACTCTCCGACATATATAATCCTAAGACTCAAAACATTTTCCGTTCTAGACTCAACAACGCAT
Organism: Aegilops longissima; assembly: GCA_021605205.1. Taxonomy (NCBI): domain Eukaryota; kingdom Viridiplantae; phylum Streptophyta; class Magnoliopsida; order Poales; family Poaceae; genus Aegilops; species Aegilops longissima. The sequence continues at coordinate 8,671 of JAHIAM010018581.1, forward strand.
GAACAATCAGCGAGGGGCTCCTAAGTGGGAAGGCTCGATTACCAACATAGCGCCCTCGATGCGGCTATATCTCCCGTGTGAAGCCACGACTTAGAAACATAACGCATTGAAAGCAATGTCATAAGTGAGGTAATCTTCACACAACCCATGTAATACATAAGGAAAGAGATACATAGTTGGCTTACAATGCCACTTCACACAATACATGAGTAAAGCATTACATCATACGAGATACAATCAAGGTCGACTACGGAACCAAAATAAAAAGACTACCCCAAATGCTACAGGATCCCGATCGTCCCAAGCTGAGCTCCCTCTTGATCAAGCTGAAGCGAAACAACACAATGAACAAGATCTTCATGAGCTTCTCCTTGAGCTCGGGTGCATCACCCTGGTTCATCGGCACACAAACTGGTTTTGGAAGTATCATGAGTCACGGGGACTCAGCAATCTCACACCAGAGATCAAGACTATTTAAGCTTAAAGGAAGGACAGGGTAGTGAGGTGGAGCTGCACAGCGACTAGCATATATGGTGGCTAACAATGCATAAAAGGCGAAGAAAGCAAAAGCGCGGTCGAACAACTATGATCAAGAAGTGATCCTGAAACTACTTCGTCAAACATAACTCCAACACCGTGTTCACTTCCGGACTCCGCCGAGAAGAGACCATCCAGATTACACCAGCGGTTGGTGTATCTTAATTAAGATCAACCGGGTTTTCTACAACGGACATTAACAAATTCCCATCTGCCACATAACCGGGCACGGCTTTGAAAGATAATACCTGCGGGGTGTCCCAACAGCCCATTATAAGCTCTCACGGTCAGCGAAGGATATTCCTTCTCGGAAGACCCGATCGATCTCGGAATCCCGGACTACAAGACATTTCGACGACAATAAAACAAGACCAGCAAAGCCGCCGGATGTGCCGACAAATCTGATAGGAGCTGCACATATCTCGGTCTCGGGCACACCGGATGAACACTCAATCGCAGCAAGCGATACCCCAAGTTGCCTCGGGTGGACACAAAGTGGCTCTAGTTTGGACCAGCACTCGGAGAGAACGGCGGGGGTTAAAATAAAGATGACCCTTAGTCTGCGAACCCAAGGAAAAAGGCTTGGTGGCAAATGGTAAAACCAATGTTGGGCCTTCTTTGGAGGAGTCTTATTCAAAGCGAACTGTCAAGGGGTCCCATAAATCACCCAACCGTGTAAGGAGCATAAAATCGGGAACATAACACGGTATAGGCGAAACTAGAGGCAAGAGTGGAACAAAACACAGGGCATAAGGCCGAGCCTTCCACCCTTTACCAAGTATATAGATGCATTAATTAAATAAGATATATTGTGATATCCCAACAAGTAAACATGTTCCAACAAGGAACAACATCTCCATGTTCAACAAGGAACAAACTTCATCTTCACTGCAACTAACAGCGCTATAAGAGGCTGAGCAAAGCGGTAACATAGCCAATCAGCGGTTTGCTAGGAAAGGCTGGTTAGTGGCTTGACATGCAATGTGGGAGGCATGATATAGCAAGTGGTAGGCATCGAGCATGGGCATAGCAAAAGCGAGCATCTAGCAAGCAAAGATAGAAGTGATTTCGAGGTATGGTCATCTTGCGAAATCCCATAAGGAAGAAGAACGAGTCCATGAAGAAGACAAGCGGATGAAGTCGAGCGAATCCTCACAACTCCGACGGAACTAAAGGAGAAACAACCAAAAAAACAAAAACCAATAAAAACCTCACATAAAATAGTCCCAAGTTGAGCTTCCTTTAATAAAGGGATAAATGCCAAA
>JAHIAM010018583.1:0-10439 GCA_021605205.1 Aegilops longissima
TTGCATGCTTGCTTGAATTGTGTTAAGATTGCTTGACTTGTTCTAAGTTGCTAAAATCTGCCAAGAACTAAAATTAGGAAAAGGCTAGATTTTTATTTGGTCAAGTAGTCTAATCACCCCCCCTCTAGACATACTTTCGATCCTACAAGTGGTATCAGAGCTTTGGTCTCCATTTGCTTTGATTTCCATAGCTTTTGGTGGCCATAGCCTTGGTTTCACAACCTAGGAGAGTATGGCGTCTAGCGAGGGAAATTACCACCGTAGAGGTCCTTACTTTGATGGTACTAATTTTGCTAGTTGGAAGCATAAGATGAAAATGCATATTCTTGGACATAACCCCGCCGTTTGGGCTATTGTGTGTATTGGCTTGCAAGGTGAATTCCTTGATGGGAGAGAACCGAACCGTGAAGCTAGTGCGGATGAATTGAAGATACTGCAATACAATTCTCAAGCTTGTGATATCCTCTTCAATGGCTTGTGCACTGAAGAATTCAACAAAATCAGCCGTCTTGAGAATGCAAAGGAAATTTGGGATACTTTGATTGATATGCATGAAGGTACCAACTCTGTCAAGGAATCCAAGTTGGATGTGCTCCAAAGTCAGCTTGACAAGTTCAAAATGAAGGATGGTGAAGGTGTCGCTGAAATGTACTCTAGGCTTGCTCTTATCAGAAATGAGATTGCCGGCTTAGGAAGTGAAGAGATGACCGACAGATTCATCATCAAGAAGATCCTAAGAGCATTGGATGGAAAATATGATACCGTGTGCACATTGATCCAGATGATGCCAAATTACAAAGATCTCAAGCCAACGGAAGTCATTGGAAGAATTGTTGCTCATGAGATGTCACTCAAGGATAAGGAGGAACTTCACAACAAGTCAAGTGGTGCTTACAAAGCCTCATGTGAAGCCCCGACATCATCAAGTGAGAAACAAACCTTCAATGAAGAATTGAGCTTAATGGTGAAGAACTTCAACAAATTCTACAAGAGTAGAAGAAAAGAAAGAAGCTCTAAGTCAAGGTCCTACAATGACAAAAGATCTTCTAGTCGAGGCCAATCGCTGCAATTGTGGGAGACCGGTGCGCCGATCATATATCTCCCCGTGTCGAGGACCGACTTAGAGGCATAACCGCATTGAAAGCAATGTCCAAAGTGAGGTAATCTTCACACAACCCATGTAATAATTAAGGGAAAGATACATAGTTGGCTTACGATCCACTTCACAGTACATAAATAAACATCCATCATTGAGTACACTCAAGGTCCGACTCGGAACCAAAATAAAGAAGATACCCCAAATGCTAACACGGATCCCGAATCGTCCCAAGCTGGGCACCACTCCGATCATCTGGAAAAGACACATAGTAACGACCACGTTCCTCGTCGAACTCCCACTTGAGCTCGGTTGAATCACCTGGCCTCATCGGAACACCGCAACTGTTTTGGAAGTATCTGAGTCACGGGACTCAGCAATCTCACCACCGAGATCAAGACTATTTAAGCTTATAGGAAGGACGAGTAGTAAAGTGGAGCTGCAGCAAGCGACTAGCATATATGGTGGCTACCAAAAAGAAGCGAGAAGAGGAGCAAAAGCACGATCGTGAAACTAATAGCGATCAAGAAGTGATCTGAACTACTTCGTCGGACATAACTCCAACACCGTGTTCACTTCCCGGACTCCGGAAGAAGACCATCACGGTCACCCTTGATTGATGTGTATTTTATTTGAGGTCAACTTTGGGTTTTCTACAACCGGACATTAACAAATTCCCATCGCCTCATAACCCAGGGCACGGCTTGAAAGATATTACCTGCGGGGTGTCCCAACAGCCCATTATAAGCTCTCACGGTCAACAAAGGATAAACCTTCTCCGGAAGACCGATCAATCTCGGAATCCCGGACTACAAGACATTTCGACACAATAAAACAAGACCAGCAAAGCCGCCGATTGTGCCGACAAATCCCGATAGGACTGCACATATCTCGTCTCGGGCACATCGGATGAGCAGTCCATACAACTAAAACCAAACCTCAAGTTGCCTTGAGGTATTACTGCCCTCTAGTTCGGGCCAGCACTTTCGAAGGACCGGTCGGGGTTAAAATAAAGATGACCCTCGGGCTCGCGAAAACCGGGAAAACTTAAGGCGGCAAATGGTAAAACCAAAGTTGGGCCTTCTGGGCGAGTCTTATTCAAAGCAACTGTCAAGGGGTCCCATAAATCACCCAACCGTGTAAGGAAGCAAAAATCAAGGAACATAACACCGGTATGGCGGAAACTAGGGTGGCAAGAGTGGAACAAAACACCGGCATAAGGCCGAGCCTTCCACCCTTTACCAAGTATATAGATGTATTAATTATAGCAGATATATATATATTGTGATATCCCCAACAAGTAAACATGTTCCAAACAGGAACAACATCTCCATGTTCAACAAGGAACAAACTTCACTTCACCGCAACTAGCAACACTATAAGAGGCTGAGCAAAGCGGTAACATAGCCAATCAGCGGTTTGCTAGGAAAGGATGGTTAGGCTGACATGGCAATATGGGTGGCATGATATAGCAAGTGGTAGGCATCGCAGCATAGGCATAGCAAAAAGCGAGCAACTAGCATAGCAAAGATAGAAGTGATTTCGAGGGTATGGTCATCTTTGCAATGTTCTCGGAGTTGTGAAAGCTTGATCCTCGGCGTTCTCAACAGGCTCCTCGTTCACGATCGCTCGACTCTACCCAAAGCAACAACACAAACAAAGGAACCACAATAAATCACGGTGCAATGCACAATCAACATGATGCAAAACATGACATGATATGCGGGATCGATATGCAATGCGATATGCGCTCCGGAAGGTAAATGATGAACCAGGCATCAACAGGCAAACCAAGCATGCCACTGGAAAGATGAGATGATTTCGGTTGAAATCGATATAAAGATCACGGAAGCGGATGCACGGTTTGCAAATGGCAAGCAAAACAAGAATGGCGCAATTCTGCCATTAACAGCATGATGCCACTTAGAAAGCAACAAAAAATTAAGCTACTGCACCCAAACGTAACAACAAAGCACATGGCAGTGATCTACACATGATGCTCGACAAAATATGAGCACTGAGCTACGGCTAGTTCACATCATAACAGGTTCAAACAAGCATGGCAAAAGTGCATTAATAATCAGGCTGGACATGGCAAAAACAGCATCAGGTTGCAATGTTCAGAGCAGCAAAACTACATGCTACAGGACCTTACAATAGCAAAACAAGGCATGGCATGAATCTACTCAAAGCCTAGAACAAAAGTCCCTTACTGACCATAAGCCAAAAAGGACTAGAAAATATAGTAACACCCATGTCAATATTGAAAGTCTCGTTAACAGATTCAGCAACATGGCATGTCAAAAACTGATAACGAGATGGCATGTTTACAAGCTCAATGCACTCACTACAGAGCCTCAAATGATAAACTAAGCATACATACATCAAGAAGACATGACATAGAAGACATACATGGCAAGAACAATAACATAGCATAAATGGATCAACCACAACAAGCTAGGCAAAATTGAATAACATGTATACAATCTGCCAGGAATCATTTGATAGCAAAAGTAGAGCTCGATTGACTCAAGCTATGGCATCCCATAATTGTAAACAAAGGCATGGATGGATAGATCAAGTCATGCTTTACAAAACACCCTTACTGAAGTATCTCAAAATATGCATAGATCTCTCGGTATCATCAAATTAACATGGCATCAAAATCAGCTAAAACAGGGCTCAAATCAGCAACATTAGGACACCTACTTTGCATGCTTGTGCTAGTCACCACATAGATCACAAAAATACATGGCATATACCCTGGAAAGATGACATGGCATTTTACAAAACACATGTAGGACTCAAATTCATAGGGTGCACACAATAATCATGGCAAAAATAACAAAAGTGCAACTTCTGATAAAAATCAGAAACTAACAGCACATAGCACTCTTCCAACAGCATTTCGGGCATCAAGATGAGCTCAAATGAAAATGATGCAATGGAATGAAATGATCTACTCTTGAGACGAACATTTTGACATATTATCGGCAAAATGGATCTCGGATGCGAAGATATAGCATGTTGAAAATTGCACAAAATAACATGAGAATAAGGACTTAGAAAATGGAGGAGGAGAAAAGGTCAGCGGTGGCTCGAGGCGGATCAGGTCGGGCAGGCGGGCTGAGGTCGCTGGGAGGAGGCCGGGTGGCAGAGCGCAGGCCAGGCCGGCGAGCCGAGGCCGCGAGTGGAGGCCAGGCGGGCGGGCAGGCCCGAGTGGAATGTGAGGCACGAGCGCGGGCTGAGAGCCGGAGCCGGCAGGCGCCGTGGGCAGGCAGTGCAGCCCGTGAGGCTGTGGGAGGCCAGTGGCGTCATGTGAGGGTGCTGGTGGCCAGGAGCGTGTCAGTCGACTGCCGAGTGATCGAGCCGAGCGTCCGTGGCTTGAGACTAGGGTTAGGGGTGGAATGATCAGGATTTTGGAGGTGTTTAAATAGGCATGAGGCTAGGAGAGTCAAATGAGGTAGTCAGTTTTGCCCACGATCGTGATCGAGCAGCGGAGAGCATGGCTGATGACTTAGATGGGTTATTGGGCTGGTTTTGAAGGGTGTTGGGCTGCAACAAAAGGCCTGAGTGCGGTTAACCGTTGGAGTCCAAATGCAGCTCAAATGACCGAAACTTGACCGGTGGATCTGGGTGGTATACCAAGGCCACTAGACAAACCTCGGTCCATTAGAAGTGTTAATACCCTTTGGAAAGCGTAAAAGGACAGGGAGATAAGTCTGGGATTGCAAAGCGGACAAGGGAAAAATGCTCGGAATCATGAGGCGAACCGTATGCAAATCGATGCACATGATGACATAATATAAAATGCATGACATGGACAAAATGCAAAATGAAGAAAACCCAACCACGGAGGAATATCATATATCGATGCGAAAATGGCAAGAGTTGGAGTTACAAATATGGAAAGTTACTTCGGGGTGTTACAACACTCCACCACTACAAGAGGATCTCGTCCGAGATCTAGGACTGAAAGAACTCGGATATTCAGAGCGGAGGTGATCCTCGCGCTCCGGTAGCTTCTCGGTGAATGGTGTGACCACTTCACTTTCAGAATTTGATTGACTTGTTGCGAGTCTTGCGCTCGGTTTCTTCAAGAATAACAGGGTGCTCATGATAAGAGATCTTCTTGAAGGTCAATCTCTTGAAGTTGATAGTGCGTTCAGAGTCTTGAAGCACTTGCGAAGCTGTGACCGTGAAACACATCGTGCGTTTGCAAAGTTGGATGGAAGCTCAAGTTGATAGGCGAGATCGCCTCTTTTCCCAATGATCTTGAAAGGACCCACGTATCTAGGGGCAAGCTTCCCTTTGATACGAGCGGCGAGTGCCTTTCATTGGAGAGAGCGGAGGTAGACATGGTCTCCGATTTCAAAAGCCACATCACGGTGCTTATCATCATAATAGCTCTTAGCGCGATTTGCGGCTTTGAGATTCTCACGAATGACTTGGCACATTTCTTACATACGTGATCAAGTCATTGCCAAGAAGTTAGCGTTCACTGTCTCGAGACCAATTGAGAGATCGGCACTTTACGCCATAGAAATTTGAATGGGGCCTTGCCGAACTAGCTTGGAAGCTGTTGTTGTAAGAGAACTCAGCATATGGAAGACAATCTTCCACTTCATACCGAAAGAAATGACACAAGCCACGAGCATATCTTCAAGGTTTGATTAACTTCGCTCAACTTGGCCACTTGTTTGAGGATGGAAAGCTGTCTTTGAAAGCGAATGTTGGTGCCCATGGCCTTCGAAAAGAATCCCAAAACTTGGAGGTAAAGATGCTGCCGAGTGCGAAGAGATCACTTGAGGAATGCCGTGCAAGAGACAATCCGAGGTGTATAGCTCTGCCAACGAGCTGCTGTGATGGATTCTTTGATAGGAAGAAAATGAGCCACTTTAGTAAGCTTGTCAATGACAACGAAGATAGCATCATTTCCACGCTTGGACTTTGGAAAGCCATCACGAAGTCCATTTCAATATGATCAAACTTCCATTCAGGAATAGCAAGAGGTTGAAGGAGACCAGCTGGTCTTTGGTGTTACCTTTCACTCTTCTGCAGACATCACACTCATTCACGAATTGAGCAATTTCTCGCTTCATTCGAGTCCACCAATATATTGCTTGAGGTCATGGTACATCTTCATACTTCGGGATGAATGGATAGAAGCGAATTGTGAGCCTCGTTCATAATGACTTTTCTCAGATCATCCTTAGGAACCACAATCCGGTCCTCAAAACGAGTGTCTTTGTCATCAGCGGAAGCACTTGTACTTGGAAATGCCCTTGTCGATACCACGTTTCACCTTTTCACCATGGCATCCGAAGTTGAGCCTCACGAATCTGATCTTCCAAAGTAGGAGAGACTATGAGGTTGGCAAAAAGCCTTGAGGAACAACTTGAAGATTCACTGCGGAAAGATTCACGAGATCCGGTGAAAGGGCTTGAGGATTAGGCATTGCGATAAGCTTTCCTGCTCAAAGCATCTGCAATGACATTGGCTTTGCGGAGTATACTCAATACTTGGGTTGTACTCTTGAATCATTTCGACCCATCAGTGCACTGAGGTTGAGGTTGGGTTGAGTGAAGATGTACTTGAGACTCTTGTGATTAGTGAAAATGTCCACTTTCCTTCCCAACAAGAGATGTCTCCACGTTATCAATGCATGGACAAGCTGCCGCCAACTCAAGATCGTGAGTGGGGTAGTTCTTCTCGTTAGGCTTCAATGGCGAGAGGTATAAGCCACAACTCTCTTCTCTTGCATTAACACAGCACGAGACCTTGAAGAAAGCATCACAGAAAACTTCAAATGGCTTGGATTCATCGGGAGGAGTCGAGCAGGAGCTGTGCGAGTTTCTCTTTGAGGGTATTGAAAGCAACGTCACACTCGGGAGACGGACATACTTCACATGCTTGGAGGAGGTTGGAAAGAGCTTTGCAATCTTGGAGAAGTTCTCAGAATCTTGACAATAGCTTGCAAGACCAAGAAAGCTGCGGAGCTGCTTGACATTACGAGGAGGTTCCCAATTCACAATTGCGGACACCTTCTGGGATCAACAAGCGATGCCCTTGGTAGAGATGATATGACCAAGATAAAGCACTTCATCAAGCCAAAATTCACATTTGGAGAACTTAGCATAGAATTGGTACTCTCGAGCTTGTCTAGCACCAATCGCAAATGTTTGGCATGATCCTTCTTATTCTTGGAGAAGACCAAAATATCATCAAGATATACCAAGGACGAATTCATTGGTGTAGGGGTTGAATATGAAGTTCATCATCCGAGAGAATGTTGGAGGAGCATTGACAAGGCGAAAGACATGACGGTATATTCATAAGAACCAAAGCTTGTTCGAATCTTGTCTTGGGAATATCTTGTTCACGAATCGAATCGATGATACCCCATCTGAAGGTCAAGCTTAGAGAACAACTGTAGCACCTTTGAGTTGCTCGAAAAGCTCATTGATGTTGGGAAGTGGATACTTGTTCTTGATTGTCTTCTTATTCAATGGGCGGTGAATCGGCGCAAAAGTCGGTCCGTGCCATCCTTCTTCGGACAAAAGAACACCACAACCCCAAGGAGATGAACTCGTCGATCAGACCGAGACGCTCTTGTTCATCGAGCTGCTTCTTCAATTCCTTCAGCTCATCAGGTCCAAGCTTGTATGGGCTTACAAAGCGGGTTCGATGCGGGCTCAAGATCAATAACGAACTCAAGCTGTCCTATGAGGAGGCATACCGGAAGCTCTTACGGAAAGACATCTTGGTACTCACAAGCTATGGAATCGAGAGATGGCATTCAGTTCGCCCTTCTCATTGAGAGAAAACAACGAATGGTTTCATCACGGCGGCATAGATGATCACATCATTAGAAGAATGAGTCAATTGAATTTCCACAGCAGCACAATCAATTTGAGCTTTGTCTGATAAAGCCGATCCATTCGAGAATAAGATCAATATCCGAGTCACCAAGGACAATGGTTTAGCCAAAAACCTATAATCGCCCATCTTGATAGAAACATCGGACATAATTATTAGCTGTCATATGCTTACGGGACACAATTGATAAGGAACTAGGCAACTCTTGATAACGAATTCATGCTTAGATGCAAATGGTCTTGAGATGAAACAATGCGATGCACGAGTATCAAATAAGACTTTTGCGGAATATCATTAAGCGAGAGATTACCCATTAACACATCGAAGACTCCTCTTGAGCTGCATTCATCATATTGACCTTGCGACTTGGGATTATGCTTGACCCTTGCATGGCTGGAAGATTTCACGGAGGAGGAGGCGGAGGCGCCTCTGGTTGAAGCACTTGTTAGCATAGTGACCCTTCGCGACACTTGTTGCAAGTGACCTCGAAGGCGGACGGTGGTAAGGAGCACTTGACCTTGGAGCTTGAGAATTAGACTTGTTACGATAGCTTGGGTTGGGTGGGTGGGAAGATCCACGGCACACTGAGTTCTTCTGCTTGGTAAAGTTGGCGGAGCGGAGGAGGGAGGTAAAACTTCTGCTGTTAGCTGCCACTTGAGAGAGACGAAGAGGACTGAACTGCATCCTGATTCTCTTCTTAGAAGCCTCGCATTTGAGCTGAGCAGCTTCTTGCTTGAAGCCATGTTGTAGAAATCATCATACTTATCTGGCTCAAACAGCACAAGAGTAATTGCAGATCTTCTCTCGGACCACCTCTGAGCGATAGATCATACTCCTTTCATCGAGTGCGTCTTGCTTAGCAAAGCGAGCGAGCTTCACAGAACTGGATATTGTATTGATAGACAGACATGTTGCCCTGCTTGAGATTGCGGAACTCCTCCGCTTGCTCTCAACAACACTTTTGAATGTGATGAGCTCTGAAATCACAGGCGGAACTCATCGAGTAATGACCGACCTCCTCTGGAATCTTTGTATTCTGGTACCACTCGGCAGCTTGATCCTTGAGTTGAAGCGATGCAAACTTGACAAAGTCCTCAGGTGCGACATTGCTCTGATCAAAGTGCTTGCAGATGTCCACTAACCAATCGTCGTCTGTTGCCTCAACCGAAGCGAAAGACTTGACTGATTAGCGAGGCCCGGAGGAAGTAGCAAAGTGTGGCTGATTGTTGCCTTGACCTTGATTTCCTTGATTGCCTTGATTGCCTTGCCCTGATGCGTTCTTGCAAGAGCTGCAAAATCATCGAGCATTGGCATTGGTGGCTGCCATGATAGCTTGCGAGGCCTCTGGAGGCGGAGGTGGAGGTGGAGGTGGAGGTTCGGTGATCCCCATCATTGCGATCCGGATTGAGGCAGCGTTGGCGGAGCCATCTGAAGAGGTGACATCCGTTAGACCTTTGATAGACAAATAGATAAGTAGAATCAGCGGATAGAAATTGCAACATATAGTCTTCACAATAAACATTGAACAAGAATGAGCGAATGAATTCAAAGTTAATCATCACGTCCAATAAAGTGAGAAGCCACTTAGATATAGATATGGAAATAACATCATCTTAGAAACAATCGAATATCAACTGAAAACAAAGATTGGCTGCTAGAATGAGCGGAACAAACACAAGATAGAGATTTCGTCCAAAGTGTTAGTGGTGGGGCCCCACGGACCTGACGTATATGCGGGCGTCACGAATGACTAACAAGGCGTCCCGAATCATCATAGCCAAGGATTCTTTAAGGCGTCTAGCGACCACTTGTAAATCGGACCGTGAATGGGCGGACCACTGAGCGTTGAACCCCAATCTCAAATCATACATCTATCGGAAAGAATATCACGTAAGCTACTAGAATTCCCACCTATAAACTCCGAAACTTTACGGTTATGCAATCTGGTGTTGGGGATACGAGGGACACAAAATATATCACCCAAACTAACAATACCTAGATCCATTGTATCCATCCGTCAACACATAACCAAGAAATCCTCGGAAATCGTGTACCTCGACCTTGAAAAACATCCGTTATACAAGTCATGGCAATACTCCGCATTCGCCACGATCTTGAGCTATCGGGTTATCTCACCAACAACTGCACAAAGAGATTTGATGTCGGCAAAACTCGGTATTCGAGGCGCAGCGATAAAATTGTGGCGACAACACCTCGGAGCTCAACTCCCGGGACATGCCACAACCCTAAATGTCGGGAGGCACCAAGAACAATGTTCTCGTCACAAAACCATCGAACGATTCCAAGATACCCGTGATCCTAAAAAAATTTTAGTGAAATTTGAGGAGAGAAGATCAAAACTCTCGGGATACCTCACGAGCGGCGAAGGTGGGAAGTAAAAAGAATCCTACTCTCCGATATATATAATCCTAAGACTCAAAACATTTTCCATTCTAGACTCAAC
>JAHIAM010018586.1:0-13374 GCA_021605205.1 Aegilops longissima
GGTGCCTTTAGTGTATTTTAGACATCGGTCCAACACCCATGAGTTCACATTGATCTCGGTGATGTGCAACGTCATAGAATTGAAGAATGAGTTCTTCATTCCAATCACGATGTCGTCAGAAATTCGAAGTCCGCCTGAAGAATACCGAGGCGGCTTGAAGCCTCGGATTCCATGTCCACGAGGAATATGTGCATGATCGAAGAATTTGTCTTTGTTGAAAACGGAGGAATAGAAGTTGGCTTGATAGCAGTCGAGCGCCTCTTCCTTATCGGCGAGTCGTATGGGTTGTAATCCGTGAAAGCGTGCTGCGCCAAAGAATCTTCAGCCTTGAACTTTTCCGTTGAGAATGGATTCTTTGGCTTTGGCAATGGGTGTCGATGAGTTGCATCACGACCTCTGGAATCGCAATCTCGGTTCTTGGTGAGAATTTCTGATTCCTCTACATGTTGGTCGAGGATCGGACGTGAGTTCATCGGCGCTAATGGCTGGAATTTCTTCATGTCTAGATGAAGTGGGATGAGTTTCTTGAGCCCATTTGAGCTGTTGGAGCGGGGGTGAGAATCTGTTGGATTAGGGTGAAAGTGGAGAATTTGGATCTGACTTTCCCAAAGTCATCGTTCATCAGGCGTTTGGCTTAATATCCAATCTTCTTTAATTTCCTCAACACCGCCTCTTGATTGAGCGAGGCATAGGAAATGATTGGGTTTGAAGGGATTGCTTCCACTTCAATTTCTTCAAATCTGCTACGGCGGCAGTGATTTTCTTCATCGAGATCCGCTTGGGATCTCATAATCTTCACCAAAGGAACAAGGTCCTTTGATGGCATGGAGGAAATTGGAACACATCAATGGGATTTTCAAATGAAGCTGGTCATTGTCTTCATCTTCTTGAGTTGAAGAATTTGAAGCGGCGATGCTTTCTTTTCTTCACTTCAGCTCGTTGCGCCTTGGTCTTCTTCAATCAGATCACGGATGGAAGGATTGGAGTTGGTGTAAGCGCGGGAGGGGAGATCTGGTTGAATTTCCTCGATGGCCGATCGTTGCCGACTTCTTCGATTTCTTGAGGCGCACCACTTGTGGATGCCTAGCAATTTCTTGGGTGGAATGGAATCATCAACCTGGAACTAGCATTGTCTTGACCTGAACTTCATCGGTGGTCTTGGCATGTTCTTCGGTGGCGGAGGTTCGGCTGAGGAATTTCTTGTTGCGTTGGGCTGCAACATTTGAGAACTTCTTTGTCAGTTGACAAATCGACTTTGGCTCCTGCCAATCAGCATAATATGAGTCAAATTTGTCTGAGGGCTTTGATGTCGCTGCATCTTGATAAGTTCTTGATTGTCATCTTGACAACATTTTTCTTAGATTTCTCTTTTAACTACTGCGATTTCTTGATCTCTTGGCCGTATCAAATTTCCATTTCTCCTCTTGGATGAAATGAGTCACATGTGACTTTGTCCGGTGTCAACGAAGTCGAGCATAGGGTGTTTGGGTCCTTGTGCGAGAGATCAATGTACTCTAGGATCGCTCTTGGATCAACAGCATGGCAGGTGTGCCTTTGGCTCTACCTTTCTTGTCGGTCTCGATGATTTTGCAAGTTCATCATCATCACCTCATCATCTTGGTGGCTCTTGGAAGCGACCTGTTTCTTCTTAGGACTTGGCGAGGACCTCATCCATTTGGCCTTAGTCTTGAAGAGTTGGGCGGATGAAGAATTTGGTGCAGGTGAGGAACTTCTTTGAGACACCATAGGCAATGGAGTGCTGCAGTCCTTTGGCATGTGGCGAGATGCACAAATCTTGAGGACTTTGTCGAACTCTTGAGGACTTTGTAGGGGCGAGGATTTGGGAGGGGGGAGGCAGCATGAGGGATTGGCCGTGGGGCACGGTGAGGAACTTGGCCGTGAGGCCTTGTTGGTGAAACACTTGGCTTGTGTGCGGGCTTCTTTGCCATAGATTTTCTTGGCTTGGAGGCCTCGATGGCGGCGCGATGTGAGAGTCCTCATTAAATTTCCTCCTTTGCCTCGTTGGCTTGTCTTGCCAATTTGGCTTGGCGCTTGCCCATTCTTGGGAAAATCCTCACCGCTTGATCTTTGGTGGGGCCGACTTCTTGGCCAGGTGCCAATGGAGCTCTTGGGCATGGAGGATTGAGGCGAATTTCTTCATGTACTTTGGGTAACATATCGTACTCCTCCATTCCCTTGCCCATCTCCTTTCAATCCTTTGAATGCCACCTTGCGCTGATTTTGTTTTATTTTCGAACTCGGCTTCATCCGTGTGCAATAATCAGCATAGATGTCCTCGGGAATCTCAGCAGTCATGACCTCGGGCCTCTTTCCTCCTTTATGGCTTCTTTCATACGCCATATTCTTGGTGAGGAATTTGAACAATCAATTCTCGAAAAGTATGCAACTTTTCTTCGAGCAGCTGCAAATGAGTTAAGTTGATGAGAACCTAGTGATTCAAGGCGGACATGAGTACTGACAGTATAGTTGCGAGGAATTTGGAGAGGTCATATGTGTTCTCGAAGGTTTTCAAAAAGAACTAGTTTGAGAATTTGACGGATCGTCTTGAAGAATTTCACTAGCGATCTTTGTCTTAGGTTCGAGTTGTATAGATCGAGGATCCACACAATTGAGGAATCTTGAAGAAAAATCATTGGTTAGAAAGCGAATCAAGAGCATATTTTGTTAGGTGTTCATATGTGTGAAGATTTGAAGAATAAACACCTTTGAAGATTTTCGGAAGGTTTGAGAATCAAGCGAGTAATAAAAGTAACTTTTAATTACCGAGGAAGAACGAACGGCGAAAGTGTAGATTAGAAGTTAAATCGTTCAGATCTCCCTAACTTCGGCGGAGGAAGAACAGCTCTGGCGGGAGTGAAATTTCATGATTGGCCTTGTCGACAATGACGAATCAGGGTAAGCTCTTCCTCACCGTGATGGAATGGGGGCTAGGGTTTGAGCTCGGCGAGAGGAAGAGAGGCGGTCGCGGTAAAGGGAGGGAGGAGAGGGGTTATATACGGTGAAAAAACGTTAAGAAGATTTGGAGACGAGCGTGCCGACCCTTCTCATTTGCTTGACATTGTCACACGTCTTGAAAAGTGGAGTTTATGTTAGATCGTGGGTGAATAGATAAGTTTATCGTGGGATCGGAGCGGTTTGGCGGCAAAATAGAAAATTTGGATAAGATAAGTTAAAAGTTGTTGCAATTTCTTGTTGACAAGGACTGAAGATTTTGACGAGTTTCAAATAGAGCACACATGAAGAATTGTGAATAGATTGGGTTGAGTATAGCATAGGGGAAGGGTCGATCACATTCACTTAGCAAAAAACTTGAAGAAATAGCCATAAGTGAATCTTGTGAGGACATAAACCCTATATATATAGTCAATGAAGAAAACAACGGAAACAATGAAGATTTTGCAAAGTTGAAGAATTTGAAAACGAAGAATTTCAAAAGCGGGAAAACTCAAATTGAAGATTTTCAATTTTGGTGGTGGCGTGACCCACCATATAAGAATGATGATTTCAGACACGCATACAATTGTCGTGGGTTAGAATCAAATTCTTCATTAATTTCTTCACACTTAGAGTGTTATTCTTCATTGATTGAAGAAAACGTTTCTTCATGTGTTGCACATCTAAGTCATCAATTTTGCATAAGTGTGGATGTGTGTCCTTTTCAAAGAACATTGAAGATTCTAAGATATTTAGCTCACACACAACCTAAATCTCTTCTCATCCAAGGGCTTTGTGAAGATATCGGCTAGCTGTTCTTGGTCTTCACATGCTCGATGGAGATGTAGCCCTTCAACACATGATCACGAAGAAAATGATGCGAATCTGAATGTGCTTTGTCTTGAGTCTTTGAACTGGGTTGTGAGCAATCTTGATGGCACTCTCATTGTCACGATGAGAGGCACATTCTTCACGTTGATGCGTAGTCCTTGAGGTTTGCTTCATCCACGACAATTGAGCACAACAAGAGCCAGCAACAATGTATTCAGCTTCCATGATGAGCGGTGATCGATTCTGTTTCTTGAGGACCAACGGACCAAAAGATTCCAGAAATGACAAGTACCGGATGTTGACTTGCGGTCCACGATCCACATAGTCGAGTCGAGAATATCAATGAGATCAAAAGTAGAGCCCTTGGGTACCATAATCCTAGTGTTGGTGTGAGCTAGATATCGAAGAATATGCTTCCAGCCTTATGGTGTGATTCCTTGGTGTAGCTTGAAATCGGCACACATGCAAACACTAAGCATTATATCTGGCCTAGATGCCATAAGTACAATAAAGAACCAATCATGGGCGGTATACCTTGTGATCGAAGTCAATACCATTTTCATCGATTGCATAGATGGCCATTTGTGGGCATAGGAATTTTAGCCTTTGCAATCTTGCATGCAATTTCTTGGGACATCTTTGAGGTATTTCTCTGAGATATGAATATGCCATTGTGTTGTTTAATTTGAAGACCTAAGAAGAATTTCAATTCTCCCATCATAGACATTTGATATTCTTCACTCATCATATAGGCAAATTCATCACTATAACGTTGGTCGGTCAGCCAAAGATAATATCATCAACATATATTTGGCACACAAACAGTTCACCATCATATGATTTAGTAAAAGAGTAGGTCGAGTGAACCGGGTGTGAAGCCATTCTTCATGAAGAATTCCTTCAATGTATCATACCACGCCGTGGGAACTGTTTGAGACCATAGAGGGCCTTGTTGAGTCTGAAGACTTTGTCGGGATTCTTTGGATCTTCAAAACACGGGGTTGAGCAACATATACTTCTTCCTCAAGCTTACCATTGAGGAATGCACTTTTCACATCCATTTGATATAAAGTGATATTATGATGGTTAGCATAAGCAAGTAATATGAAATAGCCTCAAGTCTAAGCAGGTGCAAAAGTTTCATCGAAATCAATTCCTTCAACATGTGTGTAGCCTTGAGCTACAAGTCGTGCCTTATTCCTCACCACAAGGCCATTTTCATCTTGCTTGTTGCGGTAGATCCACTTTGTGCCAATGATATTATGCTTGCGAGGATCTGGGCGTTTGACCGGTTCCAGACATTGTTGAGCTCGGCGATGTAATTCTTCTTGCATTGCACGAATCCCTCGGGCTCAAATCTTCATCTACCTTAGTGGGCTCTGTGATAGAGACAAAGCATAGTGCCCACAAAGTTAGATAAATGTGAAGCTTTTGGCGTGTGAGAGGACCTGGTGCTTCAATGTCATCGATGATCTTGTCAACTTGCACTTCTTTTTCGAGGATGAGCTGGTTGTCTCGAGAATTTGATCCATTTCTTGATCCATTTCTTGACATTATCCTCAGTGCATTTTGGGTTCTTGTAGAATGAATTCTTAAGATTCTTGATGGAATGACATCCTCGGTTGCCTTGAACGATAGATTCCTGGGCTGGTTCATCTAACCGGGGTAGGTGCTCTCTTTGCGAGCCTTAGTTTCATCAAACCACACATCTGATATCAAAATCTTGTGAAGGCGATGTTGAAGACTCTGGGTGTCGAGTCCTTTCCGTAACCAAGCATAAAACCTTCATGTGCTTCGGTGCAAATTTAAATTGGATGAGGATCTCTAATCCAGCATTTAGCAAAGACTTTGAAATAACTCAATTGGGTTTCTTGTCGGTGAGGAGTTCATAGCGTTTCCTTGAAGAATTTGTGAAGATATATTTTGTTGATGATGTGGCCGGTATCAATTGCATCAATCCAAAAGCGATGAGGGTTTTGTATTCATCAAGATAGTGGACCATCTCAACAAGGTTATTCTTGCGCTCCCGGCGCCATTTTGCTAAGGGTATAGGGGCAGATAATCATGAGTAATACCAAGTTCATCAAGATAGGCATCAAGACCGAATTCTTGAACTCGTTCCATTGTCACTCTGATGTGTGATCTTCACAAAAGTTAGTTGAAGCCCTCGAAAAATCGTTTGAAGACTTCCCACTTCATTTTTTAATAACAATGTGTACCCATGTGTACAGGTAATCATCAACAATAACAAAGCCATATAGAGATGCATCATTAGTATTTCTTTGGTAATGATTAGGACCAAAGGTCCATGTGAAGCAATTCGAATGGAGTAGTGGTCATGATAGTCTTATTTGGATGCTTGGCCTTGGTCATTTTCCACTTACGGGCTCCACACAAGTGATCCTTGAGAATTTGACATTCTCAATGCCAATGACACTTCTTTTAGCGTGTGCAAATTCCTCATGCTGCGTGACCAAGTCGGATGCCATAGCCATTTAAAAGCTTTTGCAAGTAGACACGGCTGGTTGTGGTCCCGTAAAAATCAACAATATACAAGTCTCCTCTCCTAAAGCCTTGAAGACTTTGGAATTGTAACTTAATCACAACCAGATACTTGCCAAAGACAACAACCATATCAAGATCACAAAGCATTGAGACTACATGAGGTTGTATCCTAAGGACTCAACAAGCATGACTTTTCCATGTGTATGTCCTGAATCCAACCTTACAAGACCAATACGACTTTTGCCTTTGTCGGCAAAAGTGATATCTTGGATGTGGCGGTGTAAGGGCATCCATCAATAGATTCTTGTCACGTCATGTGATTTGTACATCCACTTGAGGACCCCTCATTGGCTTTGGGTTGATCATCCTGCAGATGAATTAGTGCAACTTACGATCTCATATACTTCATCGGTGAAGAATATGATATCAATTTCATCAGATGAATTTCATCGGCGATATAAAATAAGCGGTATGAGGGCGTGTGAAATGAAAGTTCATTTCTTCATGATTAACTGCGTCCTTGAGCATTTTGTGAGGACAAATTTTGGGGTTAAACAGCGGAGCTGACCCTCGAAGAGATTAGTTCTTTTCTTCACCACCCACATCGAAGGGGTAAAGTTCATCCTCTGCGAGCTCCATATGAGAATGGTGGCATAGAGGCCAATCCATTTTTTCACATAAGAGGGTTAGGGTAAGCATATGAATAAGCGGAGAAATTCTTGAGGACTTATGAACATATTGGTTTGAAGAATAATGCATATTCATAGCCCTTAGCTCTACCTCAAAAAAGTTGTTAACGATGATAATCATATGAGGACTTTGATCCTTTTGAGGAATTTGATCCCGTGAAATTTGGTCCGTTGAGGACTTGGATCCATATGAAAATTTGGTCCATATGAAAAGGTTTGATCTGGGGTTCCTTTCTTCAAGGTGGTGTCATGAGGACATTCACGAAGCTTTCAAGGCACTTCTTGGGAACCAGATTTTCTTCATAGGGGAACCGTTCCTGATTAGTGCCAACATATCTAGCAAATACTTCACCATTCGATTTTTGAACAGTTTATAGTTGGAGTCAAATGACTCATCGGAAGTGAGGAGATTCCATGTAAAGCCGGATAAGTTAGATGGATCATGGAGGTTTTGGCCCCATGAGGTTTTGGGGTCTTTCCTTCAATGTTCCATACATTGAGTTTCCCCGGAAACCCTTTTCCTAGGGTTCTGTTAGGTTGCAACAATCACAAAATCACCCTTTGATTTTGACATTTATGTACAATTTTAACCCTCATTCGGGAATAGAATTCCTCGGATAAATTAGTGATAGCGGGCATGAAGTTTGTCTTTGGCTTTAAATTCAAAAGAATTGGTTCCTTCAAGCACTTTAAGCTGGAGGAACAAACTTCACAAAGGCCGATTTTTGAGCGTAATGTGTCCTTAAAATCTTCAAACTCACTCTTAGCTTCTCAAGATTTGCCTTTGAAGAAATTATAAAAAGTTTTCCATTCGGAAAAAGGTTAGATGACCTTGAAGGCTTCAAACCTAGGTGAAGTCTCGAAGATTTTCTCCTTTAGTCGATCCTTTCTTAAAATTCATATTTTATTAGCAGTTTTGAACCTTTTAAAAGCCCTTTGGCGAATCTTACAAGTTTTGGTGGGGCTTTAGTTTCCATCATTTTTCACTAATTCAATTATTTGAGTACCTTCACCCTTTGCCATAAGCAATGGTGGGGCAGTCTCACATCTTCACAGTTTGGGGGTATTTTTTAGTTAAATGGACTTCTGGAAAATGGCGAGCAACTTCCCACGGTTTGTTATGCCTCCTCTTCCTCATGTTCCTCAGTTCACGAGTCCATTTCCTTGCCAATGAATGCGAGCCTTTTGGAGCTGCTCTTCTTGTGAGAAGAAGGCTTTGAGGATTTTGATGATGAAGATTTGCGATTTCTTCTTCTTCTTCTTAAGCGTCATCAGCTTAATCCTTGTATTTCTTTTCTTTAATTCTTTTCCCGAGGACAATCTTGAATGTAGTGACCAGGTTTCTTTTTGTGGCAAAGTTTTCTCTTATAGTCCGGATGAGGAATCACTGCTCCTTGAGGATTTTCCAAAGGACCCGTCGAAACTTCGGAATTTCTTCCGAGGTCTAGCTCTGGCTCAATTCTTGAGGATCTCAAGGCTACTACGAGTCTTCAAATCAGATTAAACCAGCCTTGGCCTTGAGGACACGTGATTTTCCATAGCTAGAACCATAGAGATCTCTCTTTTGCATTTGGAACTCATGAGTTTTAGCCTCGAGGATATCATGGATCAAGTGACTTGTAGTCACGCTCTTGTATCATCGGTGCCAAAGTATCAAATAGGAATCAGCGATCTCAACAATTTCTTCACCACCTCATGGTCGGTGATGTCGATACCAAGCGCTTGAAGCTCATTTGAGATGTCGATGGATCGAAGGTTTGTTGAACATTTTGTTGTCGAGTCTTTTGAAGCGGTTGAAGAGATTGAAGAACATCAACTCGAGGTCACGCTGAGTTGAGACTCCTTCATTTACTTTGGACCTTTGTCCCAATGAGCTTAGTTTCCAAACACTCACTCTTCCATATTGTCCTTTGCTCGGATGACATATGATTTCTTTTAAAGAATCAGTTGCTTGAATCTCTTCCCGGCAACATTGAAGGGGTGTGAATGAGGAAACCATTTTCCACAACATACGGATCGTTGTCAATTGCCTCAAGATGCATTATCTTGTTCTTCAATAGGTAGTCGTCCCATCAAGGTAGGACACCCATGAGACCTTGATCATACCTGCGTCGACATAACTAAAACTCGGTGGTTAAACCAAATCACCGAACAAGGGAGTACCTTGCTCGATACCAATTGAAAGTCCGTTATATCGACTAGAGGGGGTGAATAGGCGATTTTATGAATTCTTAATGAGGAATTTGGTGAGGAAATTCCGTGAAGAACACTTTGCGGAATAAGTACTCAAGTAAGAATAAGAGAATCGGGCATGGTCATCATGATGAAATAAGACAATCAAAAGAAAAGCGTAAACCAGGATAGCACAAGATGAAGACAAACTGAAGAAATTGGTGAGGAAATTGAAAGTCTTGATCAAAGTCTTCAAACAGATATGAACGAACACTCAACGATGGAAATGAAAGAGTTGAGGAAAAGAACCGTTAGGTTGGTGAAGACAATGATTTGGTAGACCAGTTCCCTGTTGTCTCCATCGTCGGTTGGAGCTGAGTATTTAAACTGAGGACACGTCCGGACACCCATCGTGAATCGGGACACCAAGTCCTCACCGTATTCTCCTTGAACTAAGGTCACGGACCTCGTCCAATCACTTGTGGTAAGTCTTGAGGACTTCCAAACCTTCAAGAACTTGGTATCGGGATCCACAATTTCTCTTGGATGCTCTAGACCATGAGCCTAACCTGGAAGAAGCACAGTCTTAAAAACAAGCGTCGGATCCCGGGAATTAATCTCTTGATGATGCTCAATCACTTTGGGTTTATGGGGTTTGGTTTTGGGTTTTCCTCAATCGATGATTTTCGCTCAAAGTCCTCGGAGGATGGGTTGCTCTCAAATGACAAGTGTCAAGTTTTCTCGGGCACCAACCAGCTAGTGGTTGGGGGCGGCTATTTATAGCCTAGGGGACCCGACATGATAAGACATAAATGCCCTTCAATGATATGACCGTTAGGTGGATAAGATATTTTGGGACAGGTGGCCGCGGAAGGTCGGTTTGATTCTCAAATTCCTCGGGGTTATCATGTTCCTCCTTTGTGGCAATCCGCCTTTGGCGAATTCCTAACTCCCGGTCGAAAAATTCCTGGGACGGAAGAACTTTTCTACATCCTTGAAGAAATTTGGCGTATGAGATTTCAAAGGCTTCACTCGAAGGGATTTGGTAGGTGGGATTTTGGTTGAGCATCAATGGAAATTTTCCTTAGTATTTCCTCGACCCCTTTGATCGGTGTTTCCTATGACTCAAGAAAGAAAAGCGAAACAAAAAACAAAGTCTTCCCTTCATGTTCCTCAAATGAATACCAAGTCTTCAAGGTCCACCAATTTCTTCACTTTCAAAGTCTTGAGAAAGTCTTTAGAATATCAAAGTCTTGATCGAAGAACTTCATTTTAAATTGACTTTCTTAAATATCAAACTCCTCATAGACTTATAGACCTGTTCACTCATAAACACATTAGTCCTTAACTATAAGTCTTCAATACACCAAAATCACTAAGGGCACTAGATGCACTTACCACCTCTTTATGTACATTGAATCCTATTAGAGAGGGGGGGGTCTGGCGCCTCTATAAGCCACCCCCCTCCTCCGGGAAAGGGGGTTGCATCTTCTGTAACTCACCGCATATAATCAGTCGGCCGCCTCGGGCCCAGGCGGGGAAATTACTTCCTCAGAAGGGCCAACTCGTAAACCTTGGTGTACAACTCCTCCTCTGAGATCTTGCCTCTACATTACCTACCCCTATTCTTTTGGACTTGAACCCCGGGAAGGGGCCTCTTTGGCCCCTTGGCCTTCTTGGCTTTCTTCTCCGGGCCTTGTATTGGACCCATCTTCGGGACAGGGATGACGGTTCTTGAGCGGGGGCGGACACTAGATCCGCCCGCCCCTCCATCCAATCCAAAAGTAAATGCTAAAACCTCAGCCACTACCCTCAAAACAAGCGAGTGGGGGATCGTTGAAACAACAACCTTTTGGCGGGTTTTAATAATTTCCCGGTCGACTCTATGGCGCGTTTTCGTTGCCCTTAAAAACTTCCGAGCACCCGTGAGTAGTCTGAAGAGCCTCACGAGTCGTGCTTCTTGGATTGAACTCCCACAGGCGGCTTTGGGGCCCGGAAATTCAGCGAACTAGCATCATCTGGATTACATCAACAAAGCGTTCTGGTTACAATGCTTTGAGCCGTCGCGGTGCTATGCTCATCCGGGGAAATCCGGACTCTTCTCGACCAGGAGTTGGGGCGCCGGCGGAATTCGGCGGCCCGGTGGTGGCGGGGGTTACGTGATGTAGAACGCTGTTTACGCCACTCCTTTACGTATCCACAAAA
The DNA here is from genome assembly GCA_021605205.1 of Aegilops longissima. Classification (NCBI taxonomy): domain Eukaryota; kingdom Viridiplantae; phylum Streptophyta; class Magnoliopsida; order Poales; family Poaceae; genus Aegilops; species Aegilops longissima. The sequence goes on from JAHIAM010018586.1 coordinate 11,358, forward strand.
AGTGCCTTTGGCGGAAGGCGTTGGATAACACTCACCATAGCTCCTCCCATTCGCGTCGCGGCCATCCACCACCTTTGGTTTCACATTTGACTTTGAGCCATAGCGGAAGTGGAGTCGGATCGGAGGAAGGCCTCCCTTTGACGATAAACCTTGAGATGTTGAGGAAGGAGTTGGTACATATCGTGAAAATCTATCCATTATAATACATCAGCCGCGGACGAAGGGTGGAGAAAACCCTAGTCCGTGGAAGAAATGAGGATGAAAACCACCCTCTCGTTGGGCTTGGGTGGGGATGACTTGGCCCGACGGGGCGGTGGGATTTCCTTCACCAAGTATCCGCCCCCAAAGCTCTATAATGTCCTCCTCCTTGATGGAGACCATCCCCACGACCTCCGGATCTGGCGGGGTTGAAATTTTCAGTGGAAGGAGATGAGAACTTGGGTCTTTGGGCTCAGATTGGAAGGGGAAAAAAGAGGCGTGGGAGAGGAAAGGAATCCTTATCCCTTATAAAAAAAGCCCTCCCATCCCTCGAACCCTATTCCCAAGGGCTGTTAAACAACCGGTTGGATCACCCCCCCGCATTGATGAGAATCCGCAATAGGGAACGATTCTGCTTTAACAAGGCGTGCCAATGGCAACGCATCTCGAAATGGGCAGGAACACAAAACAGTCAAATTATGACCGGGGGCGTAATTCATGTTGCAAAAAGGCTGTCGGATTGGACTCGTCGAGTATTATATTCTCTTTGCGGTTGTGTTGTTACGGGCCTGAATACTATTCGCGTCAAAACTATCTTGGAGTTAGGAAAAAGGAACCCTTGCAATGCGAAGACAATCGCCGGGACTCCTCTTTGAAGCGAGTTGGGGCTAATGAGGAGTCTGGACTAAGGGGTCCTCGTCGGCCTGTTATCCATGGGCGGTGATGGGCTGTGAAGACATGAAGGGCGAAGGCTGCCCGTGTCGGATTGGACTCTCCTTGGCGTGGAAGGCAAGCGGGCCAACTTGAAGATTCCTTCATGTAACCACCCCTGTAACCCTAGATTCCCCGTGTCATAAAAGGAGGGTTAGTCCGGAAAGGACGGACCTTCCATTCCATTAAAGGGTTTAGCCATTCGATCTCGTGGTAGATCAACTCTTGTAACACTCATATTCATCAAGATCAATCAAGCGGGAAGTATGGTATTACCTCCATAGAGGGCCCGAACACAGGTAAACATCGTGTCCCCGTCTCCTGTTACCATCGACCTTAGGCGCATAGTTGGTACCCCCACCGAGATCCCGGGTTTGACACCGACACGGTCGGGAGAAAGAAGGCCAAGGGGTCGAGTGACCCCGCCGCAAGGCTTCGGGCGGTTGTCCAAGACAAGACTCACTCTCGCCCGGGAAAATGGGGGGAGGAAAAGCAACTCTCACCGATGGGGAAGGAAGAAAGGTAGCCTCCACAAATCTGGAGGTGGGCGCCCAAAGGAAGGCCCCTCACGGATAACTCCGCATGGGACATGGGCAGCCCGGCGGCGCCAGGAAAAGCCCCGGGCATCGTGAAAAAAACCACGATGCATCCCTATTCGGCCCTCTCTTCCAGTTTTAACATGTTGAATTATGCAATTGCGTCCGGCCCGATAGCTCCCGGTCCTCCGATTGTGGATTCAAAGCGATGGGTGAGTCACCACCGGCAGGCGCCTCTCCGAGGCCAAGGCGCACAGTTTGGCGAAGGACCTTCCCGGCGGGACTGGGAGGGTGAGGGCCAGGGACCCCGGCCCCGGCAATGGGGAGAAACCCCCAGGAGGGGTGATGGGGGCCCCATAAATTGGGCCTACGGATCCATGGAGACCACCGGCTGGTCAAGTGAGATCCTCGAAGGAGGGGCCCTGCCCGGTGACCTTTGTGCAACCCGGGAGGCACGTATAATTTTGGAAACTACTAAATTCCTTGTGGGAAACCGTTCCTTTGTGCATTTAGAGGTTCAGCTGTCAAGCGGACTGGCCAAACTGCACCAGTTGGCGGCTTTGAATAAGCGA